>CM066785.2:12717500-12902500 GCA_033962825.2 Malus hybrid rootstock | reverse complement strand
CAAGAACGATCCCTGACCGACTTGGCTCTGATACCAATTGTTGAATAAGAAGAGTATCCAAGATAACTCTAATGATCCCAAGAAGAAGAAAAATAGAGCACACTCTTAAAGAAAGCTCACAAAACAAACTAATTAGCAAAGCTTTTCTTATTTAGCTCTAGGCTTTGTTTTTCCTTGGATAATTTACAAGGCTTGGGGACTTGGGTATTTATAGCAAACCAAATGAAAGCTACTTAATTAAACTAAGATTATTTACTACCACACAAAACACATTAATTGCACCTAATTATTTGTTTTCACACACAACCTAACTTTGCCTAACTTTGCAATTGTAAGCACTTACATCATCAAACTAGATATGGACTTGGACTTTAGATTGAGTTGTGGATTACTTATGGTTTTGGGCTTGACATTGATTCTCAACAGCACTATCCAAAAGCCTTATCGCCGATTCATAACAAGCTTTGGAATCCTGGAGGTATTTCGCGAGTTTGGCTTCGTATTCGAACTGGATATTCTTAATGGCCTCAGCTTCTTGGTGGTAAAGTATACGAGCAAGCTTGCGCAGCTGCTCAGGACTGAGATAGGTAAAGTGATTAAATTCCGCTTGAGCCATATGACGGAGGAGGAGTACAACAAAGATGGTACTAGGAGTACTAGTAGTAGTGTAAGTCTTTCTAGGTAGGTGGATGCTTAGATTAGTTCAAAGTGACAAGCTAGCCTATTTATAGTGAAGAAGTGGTCGGTACATACTTTTTTGCCTCTCACAAGTACATTCTTGCTTAATGATGTTTGTTGTTTTGGTTTGATTTATTCGATCTAACGACCATATATAAAGAGGAATGCGTGAGACATTAAAAATGATGTATGTTCTTGCTTTCGTGGATAACAATTTGAAGGAGGCTTAATTACCTATATTTGGAGATCCCGAGTCTCTACATTTACTTGTCGTGCATGCTATATTTAGATCATTTTAATACTCTAAAAATTATAATTTAATTAATTAATTGTATTACTTATTTTTCTACATTGACATTGGCCAACGTTAGGTTATATATTAGATGAACAATGCTTGTGTTTCCTCCATGGGAGAGCCTACTTGTCCCTCAACTTAGATTAATGAATTTTTACCATCCAAACTTCACGATTGGAACCGTTCACTATTTATCATTATTTTAAAATCATATATGCAAAAAAAATATTGAATTTGGAGATCTGGTCATTGAGGGAGATTCTCAAAGTGAGATACACGAAGTGAGCTGTTTCCATGTGGTTTGGACTTGTCTTCTTTCTTCTTGTTTAGCGGTTTCGGCATTGTGGTTCTCTGTATCTCTGCCCTTTGTGGCCTGTGGTCCTCTGTATCTCTGCCCTTTGTTGCCCGTGGTCTTCCAGATCATTAAATCAAGTAGCCCATGTGGGCTAATTCAAAATGAATTAAATTAAACTATTTGAACGAAAATTATATCTAATGAGTTCATGAATAAGGTTGTGACTGTTGAATTAACGAGAAAAGGTGCAGCAACGCCACTTAGTACTACCGTCTAGTGATATCCCTCTTCACTTGTAAGTGAGAGACCTTAGGTTTGACTTTAAGTAAAGACGACTTTGAATCACATGAGATCTTTAAGCGATTTATACACATAAAACAAATCGACGGTTCGTCATGAGAATCCTACTTGTTACCAAGACTATTGATTGGTTTAATACATATAGATGACTAAACGACAATATCAACGAATTTTCGCAATGACAATATCAACAAACTTTCTTACTCTAGAATCCGCCTCAATGTCAATATCAACCATTGATATGAAACCAAAACATTGTTCACGTGAAGGAAAATTGAAGATTGTGAAAGATTAATTCAGCTTTACCGGCGATTCGTGGCCGGCCTCGTTTTGCTTATGTAAAATGGGTCAATTGAGGGAGATTTTCAAAGTTTGATGCACTGGTTTTTTTCAGTTTTAGCCTCGTAAACGGGTCATTGAGGGAGATTCTCAAAGTGTGATACACGAAGTGAGCTTTTTCCATGTGGTTTGGACTTGTCTTCTTTCTTCTTGTTTAGCTGTTTCGGCCTTGTGGTCCTCTGTATCTCTGCCCTTTGTGGCCCGTGATTTTTCAGATCATCAAATCAAGCAGCCCATGTGGGCTAATTCAAAATGAATTAAATTAAACTATTTGAATGAAAATTATATCTAATGAGTTCATGAATGATGCAGTGAATAAGGAGTTTATTCAATGGGGCTTTTGGTATTTTGGTGTTCATCCATTCCGTCAATTATTAATTTGAGATTCATGTATCTTAGGTTGTGATGTAATGTTTTGTAGTAATTTTGATGCATTGTAAGTTATGTTTTAAATTAAGTGGCTAGGTGGAACAATTGTCATTTAATATGTTTCGGTGGCTTAGGGAGTTGTATTTGCATTGATGAAGATGTTTTGGCACACTAGTATATTAGGGAGGGAGTTTGATATGCTAAAGGACAATTTGGAATTATAATTTTATGGTAATGAAGAATTGAGCATTGCTCTTCTATCATTTTTCTGTCAAGCCTTGTGTGTTTTTTGATATCTCCTCTATCTCTTTGTCGTTCTGCATTAATGAATAAGGTTGTTGAATTAACGGGAAAAGGTGTAACGACGCCACCCACTTAGTACTACGGTCTAGTATTATTCCTCTTCACTTGTAAGTGAGAGGTCTTAAGTTTGACTCTCAGCAAAGATGACTTTGAATCACATGAGATCTTTAAGCGATTTATACACATAAAACAAATCGACGGTTCGTCATGAGAATGCTACTTATTTCCAAGACTATTGATTGGTTTAATACATATAGATGACTAAACGATAATAACTTCTCAATGACAATATCAACAAACTTTCTTTCTCTACAATCCGTCTTAATGTCAATATCAACCGTTGATGTGAAACTAAAACGTTGTTCACGTGATAGAGATTCTGTGAATGAGAAGAAAAATTCAAGATTGTGGAAGATTATTTCAGCTTTACTGGCGATTCGCTGCCGGCCTCGTTTTGCTTATGTAAAATGGGTCAATTGAGGGAGATTTTTAAAGTTTGATGCACTGGTATGGGCTTCATAAAAAAAAGGGGTCTCGGCATACCATCAAGTTCTTGTGAGATATATCATCACTTGCTTCCAAAACAGGATGGGATTGCTTCCAGCCACACATTCCTTCCAAAGCTAGCTGCATCATGAGAGCGTGACCGTTTTTTCTTTTTATTTTCTCTAGGGACATTTCAGACTTTTCCTTTTGGTCGACATCCCTGCTCTGCTCATGGGATTATAAATAGGGAACTTTAACGAAAAGCACCCGGTACTGTTCACTTTAACGAAAAACCACATTTTTACACTAAAAAGTCAATCCTGGTACTATTCACTTTACCCTTTATTTTGTCCTTATCATTAAAACTCAAAGTTTTCAAGCCTTTTTCATTAGTTTTCCTTTATAAATATGGATTACCTCTGATAGAAATGCTTTAGAGGAAAATCAAGAGAGACAGAGAGACAGAGAGAGAATTAATCAAGTTCAGTGTAAAGATGACGTATAACGTTTTTGGCAACCCCATCACAGATGAAACTTTGAAGGGGATGCCAGAGTATGCCGACAAGCAAATAGAAAGATTAGACAGGGCACACGTGGCGTTGAATATGAAAAATGCCGTGGAGAAGGACTTCAACGCTAGAACATATGTGGAGAAACTGAAGGAACAGTATGGCGACGGAGTCTCCACACTCTGCCTTGTTTACAATGCAACTGGGGACACCATAAGCTATGCTAATAAGAAAGATTGGTATGGGCACATCGGGAACGCACCATACCCACCACTGATTGCAAATGGTCAGTGGGGTGCGTTTCTGCACGTCAAAACTGCAGGAGCGTCTTCTGGATCAACGGCTGCTGTTGTGTACCAAGGACTAAATCATGTTAGCAACGAATGCGACTGGATGTTGTCTTGGAGCAACCCATGGGACAGGACTAGCTCGGACAACAAGGTGAGTATTAATAACTCTTTTTTGACATATTAACGATATTATATTATTTACACTAACGACTAAAGAAAATTAAACACATTTGACATCTCTTAAATACTTGCGATATTCACGTAAGTGCAGGTCTATACAGATATTCAATTCGCTGATAACTTTGAAACTCAATGGATCTTAATCTATGGTTTCTTGGCGAGAGGTCAAGCGTACATGAAGAAGACATGGCATGGATGCGTGTCAATCATGTCAACTGGCAGTGACAGTTCCCCAATTGTTGAAGCAATACTCACTTTAGAAAATGCCTAAGTTTGTTTGTGCATTTGTAATACTTTATTTTCTCATATGTGCGGGGCCTTTCAATTAACCTGGGATGCATAATAAAATGGTGTCAACCAAATATTATCCAATGTTCTATTACAATAATAGGCCTATAGTTTGAATTTGAATCTTATGGATGATACTAAGCTTAATATTGTAATATTTCAGAATAACGGAATGAATTCTCAATCTTTATATTTACAATATGTGTATTAACGTGCATTTAGACAAATTTTGATCATTTACTAAGGTAATTTAATCCATCCACATCAGATTTAGTTTGAGATTGCTTTCGTACGATATTACCCTGTCTCGCTGCCATTCTCCCCACCTTCTCTCTTACCGTCTTCTCCCCTCTTTGGTAAAGTCGCGAAAAAAAAGATGTGATATCCACACACCCCATTTTATTTCTTACACACCTTTTAAATTTTCGGTCGTCGGATTGGATGGATTGAAGAAGATCAACGAATATAAATTATCAAGAAATGTGTGAGAAGTAAAATGGGATGTGTGGATAGCACACTTTGCCTTGTTTACAATGCAAATGGGGTGTGTGGATAACACATCTTTTAAATTTACCGTTAAGTAATGATGTGGCAAGACTATGTAGCATGTATTTGATGACGTGGCATGTATGGCTATCAAATTTATTATGTGAATAAAAATAGAGTGATGTTATTCACATCCCAATGTCTTATCTTTCCACCCACCTTTTAATGAAAGTTTTAATTACAAATTTGTCCATTTACAAAAAGATTGATAAGAACATTAATTATCTTGTTTTGCTTAATTTAAAAAAAGTTGGGCATGAGAGATGATTTGTCTAGCTTAAACCCTAACTCATATTTTCATCTCCTTTCATTCAGAGAAAGTACAAAAATAGCAATGGACTTAGAAGATGACTTTTTCATTGAACAGGTGGAAGATGACGCTTCTACGAAAGAGGTAGAAGAATATGTTTCCATTGAAAAGGTAGAAGAATAATTTGTGTGTAGGCCATTTGAATTTGTCCATCGTATTTTTAAATTTTTCGTTGTCGTATTCTTTTGAATTTAGATATCATTGTCGTTTCCATTTGAATTTGCAGATCTTAGTGGTTTTCATTTACATATTATTTGTTATATTTTTTAAGAGACAATTTTATAATTTCATATGTATGTATATATTAAAGGTTATTTTGGAAATAATAGTAGGTAGGGAAATAACATTTTAATTTTTTAACTTTTTAAGATGGGTGAGATTATAATGTGGGTGAGAAAATAAGACAATGAGAGTAGGTTTAGTAGCTCTCATTTTAAATTGAATGCTGATAAATCCACCCGGTTGTCTTATTTCTCCACCCATCTTTCAATAATTTTTTTAATGTCAATTTTAACCTCCTGTAAAATGACATATAAGGACAAAACAAAAAACTAGTTGCTTCCAGTGATCTGCAAGCACATCCTAAATTAACACCCAAATTAACAATTCATGGACTCACAAAAAAGCTACATTCTTGTTCGGATTTTATCATTCTACGTTGCTTTTGGGTGTCTCAATCACTCCCTCAAAATTCTCAAAAATGTTGAAGACACAGGTACTACTGTGGGGAACCATATGATCAGAGGCCACGCTCTGAGCGAAACTTCGTAGAAGTCGGTTGAATTGTATAAATGGCTGGTGGGTTTGGAGGCGGAGGCTGATGGGTTTTCCTATTTGTATGTTTTAGTGCTCGAATCTTTTATTAATAATTCAACAATTATTAAAAAAATATTAATTTTTATTTAACAATGTATACTTTTTGTCTCCATTTTCTCAAGGCTCTCACCGTCTCCCTCACTTACTCTATCTACTCTAACTTGTAGAGAAACAATGGCAGCCATGGTTATTATGGCTACTCTTCTCTTAATTAACAAGCTTCTTTTTGGCTCTTATTCACATCTCTTCAAATCCAGATACCGAACCTCTCTTATTGACCTGGCATTCGTGTCGTGTTTTCTGTGTTCGTGTCGTTTTCGTGTCATACCCGATATCTTAACGGGCAGTGGCGGATCCAGGAAATGATGTTTGTGGGGTCATAGCGCGCGCAGCGCGAAATTTTTTTTTAGCCTCGTTTGGTACTTCGGACTGTACTGACTATTTCAGTCGGATAAGATAAATAGTCGTCGGATAGTACTAACTCCATTAGTCGGGCGTTTGGTGCAGTGTCGAATTAATCTGTGCATGGAACAATAATAAATTTTTTTAATAATTTTTAACAAAATAATTGGTGTTAAAATGAAAAAACTCACAATATAAACAAATCATCAATATAATCAAAATAAATATGAATTGAATTTCAATTAAATTAAATATATTCTACATATACAAAATATTCAAAATAAATACTCACAATATAAACAAACCATCAACATAATCAAAATAAATATGAATTGGATTTCAATATAAACAAACCAATAAAAACTCACAATATAAACAAACCATCAATAAAAACTCACAATAAAAACTCACAAAATAAATATGAATTGAATTTCAATTAATTAAATATATTCTACATATACAAAATATTCAAAATAAATACTCACAAGTCACAATATAAACAAAGGGAGGAGATGGAGTTAGAGCCGCCAGCAGGGGAGCAGCAAGGGAGGAGATGGAGTTGAGGGTTTGGGGGCAGCAGCAGCAAGGGAGGAGATAGAGCTGCTTCTTCTTCCTCTTCCTGCCCAGTTTTCGTTCAGGGCTTTTGTCGAACAGTTGGCGTGCCTCCGACCCCGACGACCCCAGCTCCAAGAGGTCGCATATGGGAGCTTCAAGGTTGTTTCCATGGTTTCCAAGGGGTCGTGCGACCCCGACGACCCCACTGTGGATCCGCCACTGTTAACGGGTCGTGTCGTGTAACACCCGTTAAAATAAACGGGTAAAATGACCCGACCCGAAATCGACCCGATAATATTAACAGGTAATATGACCCGACCCGTTACCCGTTAAGGAAAATATATGTTAAACCAATAAATAATCAAATGAAAAACATAATACTAAATAAGTATATACATTTCATATTATCACATCCAAAACATAAAAACGCAATTTTGTTTTAAGTATATTTTCGCTTACCTAAAGTCTTTAATACTTTTTTAATTAATGTATAAGTGTAAAAAAATATATAAACACTCGTAATGACAAGTTTTTTTCAACGATCCGATCCAACCGTCAAACTTATTTGTACACATTCCAAGATTGCAAACGTAAAAAATTGTAAAAAAACAAACATTCAAATATTACGTAACGGAACAAAAGTTATCAACGGTTATAAACGAAAAATCACAATTTAACGGTTATTTTAGCTCCGATTTTGATGATTTTTTTACAGATACACTCCTCGACCCTATAAGAATGTAATGAATAAATTTGATCTTTAATTTAAAGTATTTACACTAGTAGATACCACAAAAACTTATTTTATACTTAATAGAAGTATAATATTAACTTTAAGTGTTTGTTTAATCTATTGTTTTGACGCAATATGCATTCTACGAAACGTTTTTCAACGATCCAACCGTCAAACTTATTTGTACTCATTCCGAGATTGCATACATAAAAAATCGTAAAAAAAAACATTCAAAGATTACGTAACGGAACAAAAGTTTTCGACGGTTATAAACGAAAAATCACAATTTAACGGTTATTTTAGCTCCGATTTTGATGATTTTTTACAGATACACTCCTCAACCCTATAAGAATGTAATGAATAAATTTGATCTTTAATTTAAAGTATTTACATTAGTAGATACCACAAAAACTTATTTTATACTTAATAGAAGTATAATATTAACTCTAAGTGTTTGTTTAATCCACTGTTCTAAAAATCCCCGCCTAGCGCCGCCTAGGCGCTAGGCCCCAGCCCACCGCCCCGATTAATGCCTAGGCCCCAGCCCACCGCCTAGACCACCTAGGCACCCGCCTTGCCCGCCTAGGCATCCGCCTAGCCCGCCTAGGCACCCGCCTAGACCCGCCTAGGTTGCAACTCACTTAGACAGAAAATACATAACTTTCATTTTGCATTTTGTTTTTTTCTAATAAATTGTAAGAGACTTGTTGCATACTTGAATAAACAAACATTATATCCTTATTTCACATGTTTTCATTGTGTTCCAATACTTCATGATATATATGCATTCTATTTTGTAGTTTATGATGAAATTATATATATTTCAAGTAGAAGCAGACACTAATTTATCTGAAATATGATAGATTTACTTAAATCCGCCTAGGCTCCCGCCTAGGCCCCGCCTAGCCGCCTAGGCGCTAGGCCCCAGCCCGCCGCCCGACTAGCGCCTAGTGACTTTTAGAACCTTGGTTTAATCTACTGTTTTGACGCAATATGCATTCTACGAAACTTTTTTCAACGATCCAACCGTCAAACTTATTTGTACACATTCCGAGATCGCATACATAAAAAATCGTAAAAAACAAACATTCAGAGATTACGTAACGGAACAAAAGTTTTCGACGGTTATAAACGAAAAATCACAATTTAACGGTTATTTAAGCTCTGATTTTGATGATTTTGTACAGATACACTCCTCGACCCTATAAGAATGTAACGAATAAATTTGATCTTTAATTTAAAGTATTTACACTAGTAGATACCACAAAAACTTATTTTATACTTAATAGAAGTATAATATTAACTCTAAGTGTTTGTTTAATCTACTGTTTTGACGCAATATGCATTCTACGAAACGTTTTTCAACGATCCAACCGTCAAACTTATTTGTACACATTCCGAGATCGCATACATAAAAAATCGTAAAAAACAAACATTCAGAGATTACGTAACGGAACAAAAGTTTTCGACGGTTATAAACGAAAAATCACAATTTAACGGTTATTTAAGCTCTGATTTTGATGATTTTTTACAGATACACTCCTCGACCCTATAAGAATGTAATGAATAAATTTGATCTTTAATTTAAAGTATTTACACTAGTAGATACCACAAAAACTTATTTTATACTTAATAGAAGTATAATATTAACTCTAAGTGTTTGTTTAATCTACTGTTTTGACGCAATATGCATTCTACGAAACGTTTTTCAACGATCCAACCGTCAAACTTATTTGTACACATTCCGAGATCGCATACATAAAAAATCGTAAAAAACAAACATTCAGAGATTACGTAACGGAACAAAAGTTTTCGACGGTTATAAACGAAAAATCACAATTTAACGGTTATTTAAGCTCCGATTTTGATGATTTTTTACAGATACACTCCTCGACCCTATAAGAATGTAATGAATAAATTTGATCTTTAATTTAAAGTATTTACACTAGTAGATACCACAAAAACTTATTTTATACTTAATAGAAGTATAATATTAACTCTAAGTGTTTGTTTAATCTACTGTTTTGACGCAATATGCATTCTACGAAACTTTTTTCAACGATCCAACCGTCAAACTTATTTGTACACATTCCGAGATCGCATACATAAAAAATCGTAAAAAACAAACATTCAGAGATTACGTAACGGAACAAAAGTTTTCGACGGTTATAAACGAAAAATCACAATTTAACGGTTATTTAAGCTTCGATTTTGATGATTTTTTACAGATACACTCCTCGACCCTATAAGAATGTAATGAATAAATTTGATCTTTAATTTAAAGTATTTACACTAGTAGATACCACAAAAACTTATTTTATACTTAATAGAAGTATAATATTAACTCTAAGTGTTTGTTTAATCTACTGTTTTGACGCAATATGCATTCTACGAAACTTTTTTCAACGATCCAACCGTCAAACTTATTTGTACACATTCCGAGATCGCATACATAAAAAATCGTAAAAAACAAACATTCAGAGATTACGTAACGGAACAAAAGTTTTCGACGGTTATAAACGAAAAATCACAATTTAACGGTTATTTAAGCTCCGATTTTGATGATTTTTTACAGATACACTCCTCGACCCTATAAGAATGTAATGAATAAATTTGATCTTTAATTTAAAGTATTTACACTAGTAGATACCACAAAAACTTATTTTATACTTAATAGAAGTATAATATTAACTCTAAGTGTTTGTTTAATCTACTGTTTTGACGCAATATGCATTCTACGAAACTTTTTTCAACGATCCAACCGTTAAACTTATTTGTACACATTTTGAGATCGCATACATAAAAAATCGTAAAAAACAAACATTCAGAGATTACGTAACGGAACAAACGTTTTCGACGGTTATAAACGAAAAATCATAATTTAACGGTTATTTTAGCTCCGATTTTGATGATTTTTTACAGATACACTCCTCGACCCTATAAGAATGTAATGAATAAATCTGATCTTTAATTTAAAGTATTTACACTAATGGATACCAAAATTGTTTTTTTATACTTAATAGAAGTATAATATTAACTTTAAGTGTTTGTTTAATCTACTATTTTGACGCAATATGCATTCTACGAAACTTTTTTTAACAATCCAACCGTCAAACTTATTTGTACACATTCCAAGATTTCATACGTAAAAAATCGTAAAAAACAAACATACAGAGATTACGTAACGGAACAAAAGTTATCAACGGTTATAAACAAAAAAATCACAATTTAACGGTTATTTTAGCTCCGATTTTGATGATTTTTTACAGATACACTCCTCGACCCTATATGAATGTAATGAATAAATTTGATCTTTAATTTAAAGTATGTACACTAGTGGATACCACAAAAACTTATTTTATACTTAATAGAAGTATAATATTAACTCTAAGTGTTTGTTTAATCTACCGTTTTGATGCAATATGCATTCTACGAAACTTTTTTCAACGATCCAACCGTCAAACTTATTTGTACACATTCCGAGATTGAAAACGTAAAAAATTGTAAAAAACAAACATTCAGAGATTACGTAACGGAACAAAAGTTTTCGACGGTTATAAACGAAAAATCACAATTTAACAGTTATTTTAGCTCTGATTTTGATGATTTTGTACATATACACTCCTCGACCCTATAAGAATGTAATGAATAAATTTGATCTTTAATTTAAAGTATTTACATTTTTTATATATGAGTGATTGTATATATATTTTTTTACATTTTTTACACTTTTACAATAATTATTATTAATTTTGCCCTCAAATAAAAAACATTATTCATGAGGGTTTGAAGGATTTTAAAAATCTAAACAATAATATAAGTGTAACAATTATCTATTCGTGAAGGAATAATGATAAATCACGAGTGTTTATATATTCTTTCACATTTTTCATACTTGTATGTATGTCTTCTTAGTTCTTGCATATACAAATACTATACTAGTATATTTTAATTTTGGACAAGAATATGTTATGTAAAATTTATCCTAGTAATGATAATAAGGAACTTTCATAATAAAAATAAATAATGACTAAAACTTTTTTTTATTTTTTTATAATTTATATAGAACAATAATACAAAACTATATATTTAGTATAGAATATATTGTATATATTAATATGACTATTGTATTTTATAATAAATCTTTTAGTAATTAAACTTTAAAATTATTAAAATAATTTTTTTCTTAACGGGTCGAAACGGGTTACCCACGTGTTACCCGCGTGTATACCTGTTAAGAACCCGTTATTAACGGGTTCTTAACGGGTCACCCGATAGTGACCCGATAAGTTATCGTGTTGACCCGAAACCCGTTATTTTCGTGTCGTTTTCGTGTCGTGTCACCGTGTCGTGTCAAAAACTGCCAGGTCTACATTCAACCAAGTCTCTCGACTCATCCTCGAGAACTGTTAAACAAGAGTCCAATAGAGTATAGAACTATTTGTTCTCTGTTATTATCAAATCACTGTTGATACGTAATATCGTATACTTCAGATATAAATGGGAACCTCTATTCCAATAGGACTCTTTGTAATCTTAACACATGTAACTATTTATATGGCAGCAAGCATGAATGAAATTAAACGTTTCCTGCAATATTATTTCTGATAGAAAAGTTATATTTTCATATCTTGAGTTAATAAGATTACAACCTTTAGTATTTATACATTTACATCACCACACAGATGATTGACAGCTCACTTATAACAAATCCTAACTGTCCAAACAATATTAACAAAAGACTCTAACAGACTATAGAAACATTTACAAACTAATACTTCTATGTCCTATCTTTTACACTATGGTCCTTAATATCCCCCTTCAAACCGATCTGAGGGAACCGAAGAGAGAGTATGGTTCTGAGAAGCAAAAATCTGGGCTTGGGCAAGGACTTTGTAATATATCTGCAACTTGGTCTTGAGAACCATGGAAGAAAATGCCGATAATATCGGCGAAATATTGCCGATATTATCGGTTTTTCGCGCAATGGATATTTAAATAGGTATCCGAATGGTTTTCGTCAAAATATCGCGATATTTTTTTAACGGTGCAATCGGAGAAGAACGCCGGAGATGGTGTGCCGATTTCGTCCCAAAAACCTTGCAAAAACACGATTTTGAACTTAAATTTCACATAAAAGGTTCAAATTTCACGCATGCAAGAGGTAATCAACATATGTGATGTCGGTCAGAGTGCTGAATTTCAATGGAATCTCACCTGAAAACTTGTTATCTTCGAGTAGAAGACGAACCAGAGAGTCACGAACAGTTTGACAGAGAAGTGGAGAGATCACCGGAGAAATTGTTCGAAATCTGTCAACAACCTCCTTGCTCAGCGGCGCACCGCCACAGACGAGAAGCCGAAGCGAGCTGAGATCGTACTTCTGAGCCAACTCCGACTTCGCCAGAGCCACGATCAACGGTGGCGACACCGGCATTTACGATATTTTTTGCCTCTCCACGGCCCTCAGCATAGCTTCGAATTCGAACCACGGCCCTCAGCAGAGAAGAGAGATGAGGGAGATATGAGAGAGAGAGCCGAGAGGGAGACAGAAGAAAAAGAAAAGAAAACAGAAAGAAGAAGAAAAGAAGAAGGGAGTCACGGGGGAACAGAGAGAGAAAAGAGAAGAGTGGAGGGGGGGCTGCCACATGGCCACTTCAGAAAGAAAGGGATCCAATGTTTTGGATCCTGATTAGGTAGTCAAAGAGGACCAATTTGATATATTAAAATGTTTAGGGGATAATTACACAAATATATCTTTATAAATGGGGGTGGGTGTTCATATTGCCCTAAAAAACTCCAAGTAATTACAACATCGTATTAGAATTGTAATTGATCCTTGTTAGATTTGGTTTAGAAATTCTATGTAATTTAGTGATTGTTTCATATTAGGTTTAGATTTGAATTTTTTACTCCATTCAGATTTTAAAGGATTATAATAGATTTAAAAATTTATGAATTTTGATGAAGTTTAATAATTTTTAAAACTTTTATGTAAAATTTTAAGTGAATTCCCTCAAATTTTCAGGGAGCGATTTGAGAATGTTTAAAATATTATGTGAAATATTTCTAATTTTTTCGAGTTTCCCAACTTTTTAAAAATCTCTTCGAATCAATTTCTAAATGAATACATTTGGAATGTATGAATTTCTTAAAAATCATGATCGAATACCCCTTAAACTTTAAAGAATCACTTAAAATCCTGATTAAATGCCCTTAGATTTTTAAGGAGAATTAAAATGTTTATAAGCCCCAATTGGATGTACCGCTTAATTTAACTAATTGACACAACACAACAAAACCAGTTAAGATTACAAATTAACACAAAAGACGACTTGATGCGATGTCATATCTAAAAAACTTGCCGCAATAAGCCCCAATTGGTGTGTTTAAACTTCTTTCATTAATTACTACATATTTTCTACACTCACAATGTTTGTCAGCTCGTTATATAATCAACTTGATAATGTTAAATCCATCATGCAATGCATTTCCTTCCAATTTTTTTGTGATAAACTAATAGATAATTGACTAAATAAACATCCTGCAAAGTTTCAATAAAAATTTCCAAGTTTTTCTTACAATTTCCGTGGTTTCTATGTAATTTTTATCGATATCGATATTATCCCGATATTTCCATCGATATTTCCGTGTTTTCGGACTACCGATATTTCCGATATTACCGATATTTAATACCTTGTTGAGAATAGATGAAATGAACGGAAATAGCACATTAAAAGCACTTCCTTCCGAATATAGTGATAATTTATTTCAACATGCTTAGTCCTAGCATGGAATATAGGATTTTTAGCTAAAGACAAACCAGAAATATTATCACACCACAGTTTGGGAGAACAGGGAAAAACCAAGTGAACATCAACCAAAAGCTTGCACAACCAGGTAATTTCAGCTGCCGTATTGGCTAAAGATCTGTACTCATCTTCAGTGGATGACCGAGCCACTATGGTTTGTTTCTTTGCACTCCAGCTAAGGAGAGAATTGCCCAGAAAGATGCAATATCCACCAGTTGATCTTCTGTCTAAAGTACAGCCAGCCCAATCGGCATCGAAGAATGCATTAAGACTGAGAGATGTGGCACATTTGGAAAACCATAACCCCAAATCAATAGAGCCCTTAAGGTATTTCAGAATTCATTTGACAGCTTGAAGATGAGATTTTCTAGGACTGTGCATATATTGACAGACAAGATTAACCGCAAAAGACAGATCAGGACGTGTCCAGGTTAAGTAATGCAAACCACCCACAAGAGACCTATAGTCTTCGGGATTAGATAACAGAGGAGAAGTGTGATCCAATGTGGAAATGCTCAAAGGTGTGCAACAAGGCTTCGCTCTATCCAGTTTAGCTTTCTTGAGTAATTCCAGTATATACTTTGTTTGAGAAAGCAGAATGCCAAAGGATGACCTTTTTACTTCGATGCCAAGAAAGAAGTGTAATGGACCAAGGTCTTTGATAGGGAATAAGGCATTGAGTTGAGCAATAGTGTCCTTACATGCCTGAGAAGATGGTCCTGTAACCAGGATGTCATCTACATAGACCAAAACAAACACCAAGGTAGGAGCTTTTTTAACAAACAAAGAATGATCATTCTGAGAACCAACGAAACCCATAGAAGAAAGTGCACTTTGCAGCTTTTCATACCAAGCTCGGGGAGCTTGTTTTAAACCATAAAGGGACTTATGAAGATGACAAACATGTGTAGGCCGAGTAGGATCTTGAAAACCAGTTGGTTGTTGCATGAAAACATTTTCAGACAGAGAGCCATGAAGAAAAGCATTGCTGACATCTAATTGGTTAAGAAACCAATCATATTGGACGGCTAAAGTAAGAAGAAGCCGAATTGTAACAGGCTTGGCAACAGGACTGAATGTATTAGTATAATATAAGCCTATTTGCTGATGAAAACCCTTAGCAACCAGCCGAGCTTTATACCGATCTATAATGCCATCAGCTTTCCTTTTGATCCGAAAGACCCATTTGCAGCCCACAAGATTCTATAAAGGATGGGAAGGAATAAGAGACCAAGTGCCAGTAGTGAGAAGAGCATTATATTCCTCTTGCATAGCCTATCTCCAATGAGAGTGTTTTGAAGCCTGTAAGTAGGTAGTAGGTAGGAAATCCGCAGTGAGATGATAAGGAAGGGGATGTTTAGTGGCTGCATAGGCTTTGGGTTTGAAGATACCTGACTTAGATCGAGTTTGCATAGCATGAGTGTTTGTGGGAAGAACCGAGGGTGCAGGACTAGATGAACTGGCAGGGTGTAATAGAGATGCAGAAGACAGTACGTCTGCAGAATTAGAAGAAATGGTAGGGTGTAATGTAGGTGCAGTAAGAGATGAAGTGGAAGAAAATAGAGATGGTGGGGAAGAACCTAGAATAGGAAATACTAAGGTAGATGGGACTGAAGAGGGTGAGGAGGCTGGGGAAGTAGATGGAGAAGAGATGGCAGTAATGTGTTGAAATGGGAAATGAGATTCATCAAAGATAACATGGCGAAATATATAAACTCGCCTGGTTACAAGATCAAGACATCTATATCCTTTATGGTTCAAACTATATCCGAGAAAGACACAAGGTTTACTTCTAGGTTCTAATTTGGATGTGGTATAGGGTTTAAGCCAGGGAAAACATCGGCAACCAAAAACTTTGAGAGTGGCATATGATGGAGGTTTGTGAAATAACTGTTCCCAAAGAGAGGATCTGATCATAGTAGGCTGTCGGTTAATAAGATACACTGATGTGGAAAAGGCTTCAACCCAATAAATGTGAGGGACATGAGATGCAGTTAGAAGAGTGCGAGCAATCTGAACCAAATGACGATGTTTGCGCTCAGCACAGCCATTTTGCTCTGGTGTGTGAGGGCAACTTAGTTGGTGATGAATACCATGAGTCTTAAGAAATTGAGTAAAATCAGAGCTTAAAAACTCTCCACCAGAATCTGATCTCAAAACAGCAATAGAAGTATGCAACATATTCTCAACCAATGCTTTGAATTCAATAAAGGTCTGAAAAACCTCAGATTTACACTTAAGAGGAAAAAACCAGCAGTACTTTGTGTAATCATCAACAACAATGAGATAATATCTATAACCTGAGACAGAAATAACAGATGAAGGCCCCCATACATCTGTATGTAAAAGTTGCAGAGGTCGAGTGGTAGTAGGAAAATTAGATACAAAAGGAAGTTTGGTACTTTTGCCCATTGCACAATTTGAACAAAAATACTTAGTCATGCCAGTAGAAACTGGAAGACTAGACTTAGAGACTATTTTATTTAAGAGCTGAAAAGATGGAGGGCCCATCCGTTGGTGCCATATTTGAGAAGAAGCTTTGATTGTTGCAGCAAAGAGATGATGATTACCAGCAGTTGGACTAGAGGCAGTGAAAGGGTAAAAACCATTCCTCACAGGGCCTTTAAAAAGCATCATCCCCGAAGAAAGATCCTTCACAATAAAGTGAAAAGGATAAAGAGTAATTGAGCACCAGTTATCAATTGTAAATTGATTTGCAGATAACAAATCTTGTTTTTAACCAGGAACATGTAAAACATTGCGAAGAGCAAAGTCATGTTGAGTAGTAGAAAGTGTAGAAGAACCAGAATGAAAAATAGGCAAACCTTTGCCATCACCGATGTAGACTTGCTCAGGGCCAGTGTAAGGTTATGAACTTTGCAAGTTTGCAACAGAATTAGTCATATGAGAGCGTGAACCAGAGTCGAGAAGCCAAGTTGGAGGAGCAGAGGAAGATGCAGCGTTGGCACACATTGCAGATTGAGAAGTCTTTGAACCAAATTGAGGATTCATGCGATGAGGACACTCAGCAGCCTCATGATCATTTTGGCGACAAATTTGGCAAGTAAGTCTGTGTCCAGAAAAGGTTGAACCAAATTTACCACCACGATTGTTCCTCGAATAATTGTTCCTCTGATTGTTTCTCTGATAATTGTTGGAGTAATTTGGACGCTGGTTGTTTAACCTAGGATTTGAGAAATTCCTATTGAAATTATGATCTTGACCGCGACCGTGATACTGATTGAAATTGGGAAAATTCTGAGCAAGAAACGCCTGAGAATTAGGGTTCTGATGAGGTAGAGGAAGAATTCCAGCAGAAGATCCAAGAGATGAATTAAACGCTTGAAAATATCCTGAGGCGGTTGGTTTCTTGCGATTTGCAAGTTGAATTTCTTTGCTCAGTAGTAAACCATGCAGTTCATCAATGGTTGTAGATCCAAGATGAAACTGGATCACATCAACAAAGGAGTCATAATCAGAAGGAAGTCCATGAAGAATGACAAAAAGAAGCTCATGTTCGTCAATTAGAGCGCCAACACTGGCGAGAACATCAGAGATCTCCTCAATTTGTTGAAGATATGTAGCGGCAGTAGAATCACCCTTGGTGATTGTGCGAAGTCGTGAACGAAGTTCATGAACATGAGACTGTGAAGCTGCAGCAAGTCGCGATTCAAGCTTAGACCAGAGCTCTCGAGAAGAATTAACACCAACCGTATACGGAATCAAAGAATCAGAGAGAGTCGAATTTATCCAAATGAGAATATTTTGATCATTCTTATACCAAGCAACATAATCAGGATTCAAGATTGCATTTCCAGAAGAGTCGCGAAGAAGTTTGGGCGGAGCAGCCACAGATCCGTCGATGCTTCCAGTGAGATTGTAACGACGGAAGATCGGAGCAAATAACGCGCTCCATGTGAGGTAATTTGTGCTTATGAGCTTGATTGGCACCACATCGATGCAATTGGATAAGTGCCAGAAGAATTAGGGCATGAATTTGGAGAGGGAAAAGCGGAGCCAGATGAGAGAGATGCATCAGTTACCATGAT
This sequence comes from Malus hybrid rootstock, assembly GCA_033962825.2. Lineage (NCBI taxonomy): Eukaryota > Viridiplantae > Streptophyta > Magnoliopsida > Rosales > Rosaceae > Malus > Malus hybrid rootstock. The sequence goes on along the minus strand of CM066785.2, from coordinate 12,883,945 downwards.
TTAGGGTTTGAAGAAGGAAAAGAGGGGAAGCGAGAGAAGAGGATCGGTCGTTAGACAGAGGTGAGAGACACCATGATAGAAAAGTTATATTTTCATATCTTGAGTTAATAAGATTACAACCTTTAGTATTTATACATTTACATCACCACACAGATGATTGACAGCTCACTTATAACAAATCCTAACTGTCCAAACAATATTAACAAAAGACTCTAACAGACTATAGAAACATTTACAAACTAATATTTCTATGTCCTATATTTTACACTATGGTCCTTAATAATTTCTACTTAGTTTAGCAATTCTACAAGAACCTCGACCTCTGCAGCCTTGCCGTCGATCCACTAGGATTCGTCTTCCCAGATCGGCCTTGCCACAATCACCGACCCCAACTCTCCCATCCCAAAACCATCACCTCCTTCTTGCCCTCCTCCTCACTCTACTCGTAGTCCAAACCCTCACCAACACCAAAGCCTCCCACCCCCACCACCACAACCTTCACCAAGTCCTCTATCAGTCCAATGCGTTCGAGCGGAGCACATCAGGCTAGGGATGTTTTCAAAAAATTGAAAACCGAAAAAAAGGGGACCAACATCGAACCGAACTTTATTGGTTCGGTTTCGGTTTTGGAGGTTCGAAAACCGAACCAAACCAAATCCTTTTACGCTTTATGAATGTATGCCAATGATGTTTCTTATGTGAAACTTTGTTACAAGTTTGAAACTAAGTCTAGGGCTTTTTCAAGGAGCATATATACTTGGTTCAATTAGGGAGGATATTTCATTGGTTATAGAAAAAAGTTTTGGAAAGCTTTGGAACTTGGAAGAGTTATCTATTTGTTTGCTTTTAGAATGGATACGGTGTTCATTTTTATTTGGAATTCAGGTTGTTAATAGAATATGATTGGTTTATATAATCTTGTATATGTACAACTTCCCTTCTAAATTCCATATTAAAAAAAGGTCAAGTTTTATAAAAGAAAATAAATAAATAAAACGAAACCGAACGGAACAAAACCAAAATGAAAAAAAAAATCGAACAGAAAAAAATCAAAAGAAAATCAAACAGAACCTAAGTTTTGGTTTGGTTTTGGTTTTGGCCAAAAACTGAATTGAATGAAACCGAGCACACCCTTACTTAGGCTCCATATCTGGTCTGGGCTTCATAAAAAAAGGGTCTGAGCTTACCATCAAGCTCCAGATTTCCTGAACACAACGCTACAGATAGGGTTGATTTAAAGAAGTTGGGTTTGGGCTTCGTAAAAAAAGGGTTTGAGAGTGCAGGTAGGTCGACGACATAGGAGTGCCAACGTATGCAGAAGCAGATTTGTGGTTGGTTGCAGGCGAGATGCAGGTGTGGCGAAATTGCTGCTGGAAGTTAAACAACTTTTGGAATTGAAGGATCGAAGACAGCAAAGAGCTCTTGAGCATGGCTGCTGTCTGCATCGAAGAATAAAGAAGAAGAAAGGGTTTTAGCCTCCAACGGCTAGTTTTTTTTATTTAAATGTATGTGTGAGTGTGTGAGTGACAAGCGTACACTTCAGATTAGATCACTTAAAACCCAATGAAGGGCTAAGATTTAATATGGAGTAATAAGGATGAAATGGTTGTTTAAGTCTCTTGTCAATCACTCTCTTGAAGAAGTATGGGTCATGGCAATGCACCATACCCTACAAACATTCACTTACTTAATGAAATTATTATTGCTGTATCTTACACAGCCTTTGAAGCCGTCAATCTCATCTCCAAGTTCTCTCCATTCTTTGCCATTTTAACCCTAAGAAACCAATCCAAACAATCAATCAAAACACCAAAACAAACAAACTTTATCATGGCCTCAGAGCCTAGTTTGTGATCTTACAACTTTCTGGGCGTAATCTGTGCAAGTTGAGATATTTGGGAGCACCTACGTAGTGTCCTCAACAACAAACACCAACAAACAACCCTGCAAATGAAGGGATCCAGCAGTAGCAGTGAGCTAAAAACTCCAGTCTTTGATGGGGAGAACTATGACTTTTGGAGAATAAGAATGACAACCATTTTCAAATCCTATGATATATGAGATATGGTTCAATACGGGTATGAACTACCTGAGATGGAGGTCAATGCTCTAGAGGAGGACCTCACAGAAACACAACTTAAAACATTGAAGTAGAACCTGATGGAGGATGCTAGAGCACTGAGAATCATCCAAGGTGCTGTCTCAGACACCATTTTCCCGAGGATAGCAAATGAAGAGACTGCAAAGGGAGCTTGGGAAGTTTTACAGCAAAAATACAGAGGAGACACCAAAGTCAGAAAGGTAAAACTTCAATCCCTTAGAAGAGATTTCGAGTATACAAGAATGAGGGAAAATAAGCTGTTGAAAGATTACTTTACTAGACTATTTGATGTTGTAAATAAGATGAAAACACATGGTGAGGAACTGCCTAATGAAAAAGTTGTCCAAAAACTATTGATCAGTTTGACTAAGCCCTATGATTCAATAGTGAGTGTCATTGAAGAAACCAAAGACATTGAAACTCTTAGTGTGCTAAATGTGATGGCACCTTAAGAGCTTTTGACCAAAGACTTGAGAGGCATGCTGATTTTGCCATTGAGAAAGTATTTGAATCACTCTCTGTTGGATCTAGTAGTCAAGTTAGTACAGGCAAACAAAAACCACAGTGGAAGGGCAAGAACAAGAAATGGGAAGGAAATGGGTATCAAAACCCTAGACCTAACCAATGCAGTAACTCAAATGAAGGTCCAAGAACCAAGCAGCAATGCAAGCACTGTGACAAATCCCATTTTGGGGAGTGTTGGTTCAAAGACAAGCCTAGATGCCACAAATGCAACAAGTTTGGACATATCATAAAGGATTGCAGATCAAAGAATGTGCAACAAGTGAGCTGTGTAAACCAAGTGGAAGAAGAAGCAAATGTGTTATGTGCTTTCAGTGCAAAAGTGGAGAAAAACATTGAAGTATAGTACATTGACAGTGGCTGCAGCAATCACATGACTGCACATGAGTCATTACTCATTGATATTGACACAAACTTCACTGGAAAAGTGAAAATGGGGGATGGAAACATTGTCAAAGCCACTGGAAGAGGAACTCTGGTCATTAACACCAAGAAAGGAAGAAGATGCATAAGGGAAAAGATGCTAGTGCCTGGATTGTATGAGAATCTACTTAGTGTGGGTCAAATGATAGAGCATGGTTATTTCCTACTCTTTGGGGGAATTGTGGTCGAGATTTATAATGACAAGTCCCTATCAAACCTGGTGACTAGAGTGGAAGTGGAAAATAAAAGCTTTCCACTTATGTTGAAGTACCTAGAAGAGGTGGCAAGGAAAGCAAGTGTGACAGGTTTAATGAAGCTATGGCACAAGAGGCTTGGTCACTTAAACATGACAAGTCTAGAAAATCTGCAAAAGCATGAAATGGTACAAGGTATACCAAAGTTGGATCAATGCAGTGAAACCAGTGAGTGGTGTGTGTTTGGAAAGCATCACAGAGATCCATTTTAAGCTGGAAAGGCTTGGAGGGCAACAAAGCCACTCGAATTGATTCACACGGATGTGTGTGGACCAATGCAAACAACAACAATCAGTGGAAACATGTATTTCCTAACCTTCATTGATGACTACTCACGGATGTGTTGGGTGTATTTCATGAGGTTCAAGTCTGAGGTATTCACAATATTCAAGAAGTTCAAGGCAATGGTGGAATTGCAAAGTGGATACCAAATCAAAAGACCAAGAAGTGATAGGGGAGGAGAGTACACCTCTCTTGAGTTCAAGGCATTCTATGAAGATGTGGGATTGGAGAAGCAACTCACATTGGCATATTCAACACAACAGAATGGCATTGCAAAAAGGAAGAATATGACTATAGTTGAAATGGCTAAGTCTATGATGCATGAGAAGAACATGCCCTATACATTTTGGGGTGAAGCTGTGAACACCTCAGTGTACATATTGAATAGGTGCCCTACTAAAGCACTGGATAAGAAGACACCATTTGGAAGTGTTCAGTGGAAGGAAGCCTTCTGTGAAGCATCTGAGAGTGTTTGGCTTAGTGTGTTATACTCACATTCCTCAACAACTAAGGAAAATTTTGGAGAAATCAAGCAACAAGGGTGTGTTTGTGGGTTATGAAACTAGTGAAAATGGGTACAGAGTTTATAATCTGTCAACTCAGAAGATAATCCTATCAAGGGATGTTATCTTTGATGAAGACTCAACATGGAATTGGGAAACAAGTGTAGAAAAGAAAGACAGTGTCTCTCTACAACTTGACCTCAACAATGGGTAAACAAGCCAGCCTGTAGAGAGCTTAATTCAAGAAGAAACCACAGAGAATGGTGACACACAAGGGACTCCACAGTAAGCAAGCATGAGTCTACAACCGAGTCACTCACAGATAACAACTCCAAGTTCAATTCCAGTGAGGTTGACAAGCTTAGATGAGATATATGCTACATGTAATTACTGTGTAGTGGAACCAGAAACATATGAAGAAGCTGAGAAAGTCAAAGCTTGGAAGAAAGCAATGAAGGTAGAGCTTGAAATGATACAGAAGAATGACACTTCGGAACTTGTAAATTGACCAAGTGAAAAACCTATGATTAGAGTGAAATGGGTGTACAAAACCAAGCTCAACCTAGATGGTTTTGTGTAGAAGAACAAGGCAAGATTGGTAGCTAAAGGCTACTCACAGAAGCCTGGTGTAGACTTCAATGAAACCTTTGCACCAGCAGTAAGGTTAGACACCATAAGGACCTTGATAGCCCTAGCAACCAAGAAAGGTTGGAAGTTGCATCAATTGGATGTCAAATCGGCATTTCTAAATGGAGTGCTAGAGGATAAGGTGTTTGTGGAACAACCTCAAGGGTTCACAAGTGAAGCATTTCCTAGAGAATGTGTACAAGCTAAGGAAGGCACTCTATGGCCTAAAACAAGCTCCAAGGGCTTGGTACAGTGATATTGATTCTTATTTCACTAAGAAAGGATTTCAGAAAAGTCATAGTGAAGCTACACTCTACACCAAAATAGAAAGTAACAACAAGACCCTCATTGTTTCAATCTATGTGGATGATGTGGTCTACATTGGAAATGATGTTGCAATGATTGAAAAGTTCAAAGAAGAAATAATGAAGAGGTATGAAATGATTGACCTAGGCCTCTTGCATCATTTTCTTGGCATTGGGGTAATTCAAGAAGCAAGTAGCATCTTCATTCATCAAAAGAAGTATGCTGAAACATTGCTTGAAAAGTTTGGGTTAAAGGGATGCAAACCGGTCTCTACACTCCTAATCGCAAATGAAAAGCTTAAGAAGGATGATGGAAGTGAACCTGCGGATGCTAGTCTCTACAAAACCATTGTTGGCAGTCTATTGTACCTAACTGCAACAAGGCCGGATCTAATGTTCTCAGCAAGCCTACTTTCTAGGTTTATGCATAATCCTAGCAAGATACATATGGGGACAGCTAAGAGAGTGCTAAGATATGTGCAAGGAACACTTGATTATGGGATCAAGTATGAGATGGGGAAGTCAACTATCCTAATTGGATTTTGTGACAGTGACTAGGGTGGCAGTGAAGATGATAGCAAAATCACATCGGGCTACGCTTTCACCTTTGGTTCATGAGTGTTTTCATGGGCCTCAGTGAAGCAACAAAGTGTTGCACTGTCCACAGCTGGGGTAGAGTACGTGAGTGCATTAGAATCAATGGCTCAAGCTATGGCTAAGGTTTATACTCAAAGATTTTGGCGAATTGCAGGTTGATGCCACACTACTCTTGTGTGACAACACCTCTGCAATTGCCATGATAAAAAACCTAGTATTTCATCAGAGAATAAAGCATATCAAAAGAAGATATTATTTCATCTGAGAGGCATTGCAGAACAACACAATCAAGCTAATCTATTGCAGCACAAAAGATCAGATCGTTGACATTTTCACAAAAGCATTACCGAATGAGAGATTCAATTACCTGAGGGGATTGCTCGGAATGACTCCTAAAAGCAATTTAGAGGGGAGTTTTGGAAGCTAAACAGCTTTTGGAATCGAAGAATCGAAGGCAGCAAAGAGCTCCTGAGCATGGCTGATGTCTACATCGAAGAAGAAAGAAGAAGAAAGAGCCTCCAACGGCTAGTTTTTTTATTTAAATGTATGTGTGAGTGTGTGAGTGACAAGTGTACACTCCATATTAGATAACTTAAAACCCAAATGAAGGGCTAGGATTTAATCTGGAGTAAGAATGATGAAATGGTTGTTTAAGTCTCTTGTCAATCACTCTCTTGAAGAAGTATGGGTCATGGCAATGCACCATACGCTACAAACATTCACCTACTTAATGAAATTATTGCCTCTGTATCTTAATTACACAGCCTTTGAAGCCGTCAATCTCATCTCCAAGTTCTCTCCATTCTCTGCCATTCTAACCCTAAGAAACCAATCCAAACAATCAATCAAAACACCAAAACAAACAAACTTTATCAGTTGCAAGAGAGATGTGTTGATTATTGACTCAAACATGTAGTCAAAGCCCAAATCTTTGGGCTACTTTTGTGGTCAAAATTGTTGGATGGCATGCTACATGTGGGAAACCAAAATTGGATGCACTTATGCCTAATTCTTTTTGACTTGATGTTAGGCCTTTGGCCATTGATGTTTTTGGGAAGCTTTTCTTTGGCTATAAAAGGAGAGCAAGGTGTAGCTCATAAGCATGGAGAAGTAGAGAAGAACAAGGAAGAGAGAAAAATAGCAAGAAGCCATTTGGCATAGAGAAGAATTTTCTCAAATTGTCTTGCTTTGTATTTTTGGTTTTCTCTTCCTATTGTAAGTGTGAGAGCTTGGGGTTATTTGGGTCTTTGGGAAATTGAGTGATAAACACTATTGTATGTTCTCATTGATTATAGTGGAATACTCCGTCGTCTCCAAACTGGATGTAGGTATTGCCGAACCAGTATAAATCTTGGTGTTCTTGTTGGTGTTGGTTTTGTTTCTGTTCTGTCTTACTATTCACTTACAGTCGAACGCCGCTTCCGCACAACAATTGGTATCAGAGCCCAGTTCCGTGAATAGTGTTGGCGTTACAGTTCCGTGAACAGTGAACTGCTACAGTATCTGTGAACAGTATTGTACCTGTGAACAGTGCCGTATTTGTGAACAGTGCCGAGTAGATGGCTGGAGATAAAGACGAATCTGTAAGGAAGGAGTCAGCATCGTCTTCGTCTACATCCAATAGACATCCAACCACTACTACAAGGTTAGAGGTTGATAAATTCAATGGCTCTAATAATTTTGGTATGTGGCAATGTGAAGTTATGGATGTGTTGTATCAACAAGAGTTGGATATGGTTCTGGAAGATAAACCAGAAGATATTGATGACAAGCAGTGGATGCGAATTAATCTTCATGCTTGTGCTGCTATTCGATCGTTCCTTGATAAGGAGTTGAAATACCCGTATATGAAGGAAACTTCTGCTAAGGAGTTATGGACGAAATTGGAGGAGAAGTATATGACCAAGAGCGCAGAAAATCGTCTCTTCTTGAAGAAGCGACTCTTCCAATTTCAGTATCGTCCAGGTATCTCTATGCACGAACACCTCAATGATTATAATAAAATACTTGCTGATTTAGCAAACCTTGATGTGAAAATTCCTGACGAGGACAAGGCACTATGTTTGTTAAATTCATTGCCTGATGATTATGATCATTTGACAACTACTCTGTTGTATGGAAAATCCGAGGTGAAACTTGATGAGGTGTCTGCGGCATTGGTGAATCATGAGTGTCGTAAGAAGGAAATGAAGACTCACAATTCACAAACCGAGGCATTTGTTGCAAGGGGTCGAATAGAGGAAAGAAAATCTGGGAAGCGGGGAAAATCTCGTTCAAAGTCACGAGGGAAGTTTCCTGCTAAAGATGAATGTGCTTTTTGTCGCCAAAAGGGTCATTGGAAGAAAGACTGCCCCAAATTGAAGAACAAAGAGAAGGAGAAAGCGGGTTCTGAAGCAAATATTGCAAAATCTGGAGATGATGATGATTTCGAGTTTGCTTTGGCTAGTTCATATGCTGATGGTCACTCAAATGAGTGGATTTTGGATTCAGGTTGCACCTATCATATGTGTCCCATTCGGGAGTGGTTTTCTAAATTCGAGGAGCTGGATGGTGGAGTTGTTTTGATGGGTAATAATAATGCCTGCAAAACACAAGGGATAGGCAAAATCTGTTTGAAGATGCATGATGGAACAGTCAGAGAATTAAGTGATGTTCGGTATGTACCGGATATGAAGAAAAATCTTATCTCACTGGGTGCATTGGAATCCAAGGGTCTCAAGATCACCATGGAGGGTGGAGTTCTTAAAGCTGTGTACGGGGCACTGGTGGTGATGAAAGGTACAAGACGAAATAACTTGTATTTCTTGCAGGGGAGTACAGTTATTGGTGGAGCAGCTGTCACCGAAGCTGCTGACGCAGATAGCACAGACACCACGAGGTTATGGCATATGCGTCTTGGGCATGCTGGTGAAAAAGCGTTGCAAGGATTAGTGAAACAAGGCTTATTGAAAGGTGCAAAGGCATGCAAATTGGAATTCTGTGAGCATTGTGTGTTGGGTAAGCAAACTAGAGTAAAATTTGGCACTGCTATTCACCACACTAAAGGCATTCTTGATTATGTTCACACTGATGTTTGGGGACCTTCCAAGAATGCATCTTGGGGAGGTAGCCATTATTTTGTCTCCTTTGTTGATGACTTCTCTAGAAGAATATGGGTGTACACCATGAAGCGTAAAGATGAAGTCTTGAAGATATTCCTGAAGTGGAAAAAGATGATTGAAACGCAAAGCGGTCGAAAGATCAAGACTCTCAGATCAGACAATGGGGGTGAATATAAGTCTGATCCTTTCTTGAAAATTTGTCAAGATGAGGGTATTGTGAGGCACTTCACGGTTAGGGAGACACCGCAACAGAATGGGGTGGCGGAGCGCATGAACCGTACTTTGCTTGAGAAAGTTCGGTGTATGTTGTCTAATGCTGGATTAGGCAAGGCATTTTGGGCTGAGGCAATTACTTATGCAAGCCACCTCATTAATCGATTGCCAGCTGCTGCGAATGAGGGCAAAACGCCCATGGAGGTATGGTCTGGTAAACCTTGTACTGATTACAAGTTTTTACACATATTTGGTTGTTCTGCTTACTATTATGTCAGAGAAAGCAAGTTGGATCCAAGAGCAAAGAAAGCTCTATTTATGGGCTTTAGTACTGGCGTGAAGGGATACCGACTCTGGTGTCCAGATGAGAAGAAATTTGTTGTAAGCAGAGATGTGACTTTTGATGAGGCTGCTATGGTTAATCAGAACAATCATGAAGGTGAAACTGAAGCGATCGAGACCATGAGTAGCTCAAAGCAGGTGGAGTTACTGAAGACTCCAGTTGTTCCAGTAAGGTCTGATGTTTCAAACACTAGTCCTACAGTTAATTCTGATGATGAGGACGAGGATGATGAAGAGGAGGCACCTACCCAAGAGCCTCCACAGCAACAAGACTATATTGCAACCAGAAGATCGAGAAGGGAAATTCGAAAGCCTGCTCGATTTACTGATATTGTGGCATATGCACTTCCTGTTATTGAAGATGATATTCCATCTGCCTACAAAGAAGCTGTCATGAGTTCAGACTGCGAGTTGTGGAAGAAATCTATGGATGAGGAGATGAAATCTCTTCATAAAAATGAAACTTGGAAGCTGGTTCAGTTACCAAAGGGGAAGAAAGCAATTGGTTGTAAATGGGTGTATGCCAAAAAGATGGAATCTTTGGGAAAAGACAATGTAAGATTCAAAGCCAGATTGGTAGCTAAAGGCTACGCTCAGAAGGAAGGCATTGACTACAATGAGGTATTTTCTCCTGTAGTAAAACATTCTTCTATTCGTATTTTGTTGGCTTTGGTTGTGCAGTTTGACCTTGAGTTGGCCCAACTTGATGTCAAGACTGCATTCTTACATGGTGATTTGGAGGAGGAGATTTATATGTCTCAACCAGAAGGTTTTAAGGTTGCTGGAAAGGAAAATTGGGTTTGCAAATTGGAAAAATCATTGTATGGCTTGAAGCAGTCTCCAAGACAATGGTACAAGCGATTTGATAGATTTATGATCGGGCAGAAGTACACAAGAAGTCACTATGACCATTGTGTATACTTTCGCAAACTACAAGATGGAACCTTCATTTATCTGCTTTTATATGTTGATGATATGCTTATAGCATGTAAGAGCAAAGTGGAGATTACAAGGTTGAAGACTCAACTAAGTAATGAATTTGAGAAGAAGGACTTGGGAGAAGCTCGGAAGATACTAGGTATGGAAATTGAAAGAGATAGAGCGAAGGGCAAGATTAGTCTGTGTCAGAAGCAGTATTTGAAGAAGGTACTACAACGTTTCAGGATGAATGAAAATTCAAAACCGGTTGGTACACCTCTTGCCTCTCATTTCAAACTTAGCGCTTCTATGTCTCCTAAAACTGTTGAAGAGAGTCAGTACATGGCTCAAATTCCTTATGCAAATGTTGTTGGTAGTTTGATGTATGCTATGGTGTGTACTAGGCCTGATTTTCACAAGCTGTGAAATGGATTCTACGGTATATTCTGGGTACTGTGGATGTTGGTTTATTGTTCCAGCAGGATAAAGTTACTGGTAAATGTGTTGTTGGATATGTGGATTCTGATTACACAGGTGATTTGGACAAGCGTAGGTCCACTACTGGTTTTGTATTCTCTATTGCTGGAGGTCCAGTAAGTTGGAGGTCGATTCTGCAATCTACAGTTGCTTTGTCGACTACTGAGGCAGAATACATGGTTGTAACAGAAGCTATAAAGGAAGCCATCTGGCTTCAAGGGTTGCTTGATGACTTAGGGGTTCAACAAGACCATGTGGATGTTCATTGCGACAGTCAGAGTGCTATTCATTTAGCAAAGAATCAAGTTCATCATGCACGTACGAAACACATTGATGTGAGGTTCCATTTTGTTCGTAAGATTATTGACGAGGGAGATATTCTTCTTCAGAAGATTGGGACCGCTGACAATCCTGCTGATATGTTAACAAAGCCAGTTTCGTTGCACAAGTTTAAGCACTGCTTAGACTTGATTGGCATTTGTAAAATTTGTTGATTGCCCCATGGGGGATTGGGAGACGACTATTTGGAGTTCTACTTAGAGGGTTTGAGTCAAGGTGGAGATTGTTGATTATTGACTCAAACATGTAGTCAAAGCCCAAATCTTTGGGCTACTTTTGTGGTCAAAATTGTTGGATGGCATGCTACATGTGGGAAACCAAAATTGGATGCACTTATGCCTAATTCTTTTTGACTTGATGTTAGGCCTTTGGCCATTGATGTTTTTGAGAAGCTTTTCTTTGGCTATAAAAGGAGAGCAAGGTGTAGCTCATAAGCATGGAGAAGTAGAGAAGAACAAGGAAGAGAGAAAAATAGCAAGAAGCCATTTGGCATAGAGAAGAATTTTCTCAAATTGTCTTGCTTTGTATTTTTGGTTTTCTCTTCCTATTGTAAGTGTGAGAGCTTGGGGTTATTTGGGTCTTTGGGAAATTGAGTGATAAACACTATTGTATGTTCTCATTGATTATAGTGGAATACTCCGTCGTCTCCAAACTGGATGTAGGTATTGCCGAACCAGTATAAATCTTGGTGTTCTTGTTGGTGTTGGTTTTGTTTCTGTTCTGTCTTACTATTCACTTACAGTCGAACGCCGCTTCCGCACAACAAGATGCAGGTGCGGCAGAGATGGATTTGATGAGATTGAAGAAGCCCAGGAAGAAGGAAAGAAAGACAAGAAAAAAGGAGTAAAAAATATATATTGTTAAGGACAAATAAATTGGAGTTAGAATAGGAACTTAACTGTGTGCTCTGACAACTACCGATACTGTATAAGTAATGTGAATGAGATTTGTTTACTTTTCCATACAAGTAGTTTGATTTTGGTAGATGCAAATTAAAGTGATTGTAGCGCTAAACTGCAATGTCGTATTTGCAGGTACATAAAAGAAGGAAGCACAGTTAGTGTAATGGGAGTCGTCCAAAGAAATGAAAATGTGCTGATGATTGTTCCTCCACCTGAGCCGATCACGACAGGATGCCAGTGGGCCAAATGTATCTTTCCAGCCAGCGTCGAGGGTATTGTGTTGAGATGTGATGATGCATCAAAGAATGATGTCATCCCAGTTTAGCAGTAAACTGCAGACTTACCCTTGTAGGTATTGCCCTTTCGGGAGTATATTCTTTCCCTCTATTATTATTTATTAATGTTGTTATCGATGTTGGCGATGATGTTAGGAGGGAAGAAGTTGTGTCCGTAACAGATTAAGATGGGGGTGGCGGTGTTTATTCCTTTTAACACGGTGTATAGCTTTTCCAGGTTTCGTTTCCCTTTAATTGTTTTTATTCTAGGGTTTGAAAGCTTTGTACTGGGGGTGGTTTTGATGAAGCAAGAATTTACATGTTTAATCAGATTGACTTAATGAATGTGAAATAGAAAGAAAGAAATAATCGAGTTATTTGTATATCATCTTTTTACAATGCTTACATTGGTTTGTCCATCTTAACATACCGTAGAAGGTTCAATCCATCCTATTGGCGGAGAAATTTTTTCAAGCGCCTAATATTCAAGTGGGTACTCTACATTGAGACACAAAAAAATATATCATTTTCTACACTTGTATCATTACAGGTCGAGTTCTGCTTGAATACCCAGCACTTGAAAAAATCTCTCCTATTGAATACTCATATTTACAATAATTATAGTAATTTGAGTTTTATTATTTAAATGTGGTGCGGTCTGGATTGCTTGATGTTAATTTCAAATGCATTTGGCTTGATGTTACTTGATGTTGTAATAAATCTGCGGCTTCATGTTTAATTTTTGTAGTAGTAGCGTTAGCAAGTTAAATGGTTGGTCGTTAAGCGAGTAGAATCATTGAAAATCGAACCCGCACCATGGTTTTGCGCCATCCGCATCGGCTTCATGTTCAATTTAAATAAAGTTTCGGTAATCATCGCATCGCATTACCTTTATTTATGGATTTGGTTTCTTATTTGGATAACATTTCCCACACCTCTCACACAGACTGTACTAGTTTAAAGAAGTATATAACATAAAATAGGCCTCAAGTTATTCAGTAGGGAGAATATGTAGACTTGGGCGCAGTAGTGCTCAAAACCGGTAAACATCTGAAGATCCTCACCCTCTTAAGATTGCCGATGCGCGATTTCTCGTGCCAGAACTTTGCCGTCGGGCAACTGAGCGACGTAACATTGATGCCCCGTTGTGCTTAACGGCCCACTGCCTCCAGACCCAAAAATTTCATTAGTCAACCAGATGGTGATTTCTCCAATAAGAAAACATATGCCAATGCCGGCTATTACGGGCCCTAACAAAGCTTCGTCAGTGACCACGGATAGGACAACTCCAATAACATCTCCCATCGCACTACCATCTAATGCTATATTCGATAAAGCGTTACGCGCCACTGTTTGAAGCGGGTTGTCTGCCGGCAGTACCCATATCAAAACTCCTAAACCAAAAACAAGAACAGCCTTGCCAACAGCCCCATAATCCATTGGATTGTTGCCCCCTTTATTTTCTTATGCATCGGCCTGAAAGGCCGAATGGTTAAGAAAATAATTTATTCATCTTTTTTTGTTGTTTTTTTTAGCAAAAAAAGACAAAAAACAAAAGTTGCCGAACTATAAAGTGGAGGAGGCCAACGATGTTTTATTCCGAGCCGAGATCTTTTTACATCAAAATTTTCACTTTGAGATTTTCCAAAGCCGAATAAAAGATCATCTCCAAATATGTTCGGCTTGAAGAGATTTTTTATCGGCCGCCGAATGTGTTGAACAATTATTATGCCCCCCAGACATAATAATTTCGCCAATTTCGGCTTTTAACTCGAACAACGTGGCCGAACGGAATTTCTCCATATCGGCTTTATCACCAATAATAATATCGATTGGCGTGGTTTTGGCGGCTAGGTCTATGTCTTCAATTACCATATCAATCGATGTGATTTTATGGTTTGAAGCCGTGTATCTATCTTGTTCGTCATTGGAACACTCCTCTGACGAATCATTTTCTAAGTTGATTTCTGGCTCAAAAACTTGAAATTTTTCTTCTAGGCCTACCACACTTTCAGTCTCGACCGAAAAAGCAGATGGCCTAGGTTCTTCTTTGGCCGTTTCGACAATGTTCTGAGGTCGAATTTTGATTGTGGCCGGAGCATAAATTTGCCCCCCGGCCTCTTGCCTTTCAGAAATTCTACCCCATATCTCGAAACGTTGTTTTTGCTCATTTAATAGGCGATGAAACTCATCCCATGAAGCCTGATTGAGATATATCATGTGAACTTCGTAGTTTTAGCACTGGGTCCCACTGGGCGTGCCAAAATGTTGACCCTAAAAACTACCAAGCCTACGTTGTGCGCAGGCCGAGTAACTAATGAGCTAACTACGTCATTCGGTTGTATGCGGGCGTGCCAACTCGTCAGCCAAGCTCGGCCGAGGAGTAAAATTTGTTGATGTTGCGTTAAGCGGGTGGCTGACTTCTTGATCTTGCGACTGCGGCTAAGGAAAGAACACGTCTCGGCCTTCGGGTTCTAGAGCCTGAAGAAGGCTGCTAGTTCTACGAAGTTCAATATCAAATTCGGCTTTCAACGTGCCGAATGTAGTAACTTGTAACACCTCACTTCGCCGATAAGGCTAATGAGATGACCTCTTCCAATAAGGATTCGAAAATCTTTCTCGACCGAGACTTGGATAGATAACCAGTCGGCCTCGACGTATTGCTGTTTATCCAAACTGAAGGTGCTCCGCGGTTGGCTGATTCTACGGCAACAGTGCTGTTTATCCAAACTGAAGATGTGTTGGCGAAAAAGAAAATAAAAACCTCAAGATGTTTGAGAAGTTTCGCGTAGAGCGAGGGTTTGTGTTACAACCACCCCCCAATTATTCATATTATATGTGGTTTCACCCCAAACTGCCACGTGGCAGCATCCTAACTCACCTCTCTTTTCTCTCTTTTTGTCCCCCCAACCCCGAGACCTCTCTCATTCATCTCTCTTTCTTTCTGCACTCACTCTCATCTCTCTCCCTCTCATCCTCCCGTGAGCCTACACCCATTACCAACCCCATACCTACAACTCATTCACCATCATTACCCTATCGTCTCTCCCTCTCTTTCGTTGCTGCGGGACACAGAGGAACCCAGAAGAACTCTCCGGCGAGATTTTTCTATTTCTCCGATTAGGTAAGGTTGGATCCCTTTTTAAATCACCATTGATGTTGTTGGACATTGTGTGATAAGATTTACATTGTTTTTCCAAGGTTTTGAAGACAGGAACGGCGCGGGGGAAGCTCACCCATTTTTCCGGCGAACCCGTGAGTTTCGAGGGAATTTCCGGTCACCTCCGACCGTGTCACAACTATTCGAGGGTAGCAATATCTTCCCCTCATCTTGCTCTTCATTTTGGTAGTTAGATCAGGGTCTAAAACCCCTGTTTGCCGTCGGCCGGAGCTGTAGCAGCTCCGACGTTCTCCTCCAGCAACATCAGGCCTTCCAGGCCATTTAGAACACCACGGGCCTTAGCCCGTTTTGGACCAACCCAATACCCTGGCCCGTATCATTTTTATTTTTTGTTTTATGTTTTTAAAACCCAAATACCCTAAGGGCCTTGGGCCGGTTTTAAAGGAAAGGGCTTCAAGCCCGGTCTGCTTGTGTGTGGACTGTTGTGCATGTGTGTAATGTGGGTCGTGCCCTGTCTAGGCCCCGTGTGTGTGTTTTGGGCTGTGTGTGCGTGTGTGGGTTGTGTGGTGTGTGTGATATGTAGTGCGTGTGTGTGTTGTGTGTGTGTGTCCGTGCATGTGTGGTGTGTGTGCATGTGTTGTGCATGTGTGGGTGTGTATGTATGTGCTGTGCAGGTGTGTGTATATGGGCTGGCGTGTGTGTGAGTGTGGGTTTGGGTTTAAACCCAAACCACTCTTCTTCACCCTAAAACCCTTTAACCCAAAAACCTTAGGATTCGAAAACCCATTAGACCTTAACCCTTTCAACCCAAATACCTTATTTTATTTAGTTCAAGCCCAAATCCTTTAGAAAATCTTTTTATTTATTTATTACATTTTTGTGCTTAGGTGAAGTTGCTAGTGAAGAAATTCTTAATCCTTATCCGCACAACTCTACTGCTAAGGAGTATCTGTAAGTGGACCCTTTCTCAAATTTGCATAATTTCATAGTTCAATTGCATAAATTAAATGCATGCCTTACGAATTTATGAACGGAGTTTTATGTTAAGCAAGTTTATGAAATATGTTGTTTATCGTCTCGTTTTGGTGAGGAATTAATTGTTGGCCTATATTGAGCTATATTTTAAAATATGTTATTTTCTATAAAAACCATGAACTGGTAGACTATCTGAGGATGACGATAGGATGCTAGAACATGTTTTAGAAACCCCTCTTTATAGTATAGACGATGGATGACTTTATACTATGAAGTGGTTATTTATGAGAGGCGTAACTATTTGTGCGTATCTAGTGGACACTATGCCACCTGGGGCGAGGATCTGGTGTTGGCAGATAGGCCGGGAGAAATAATCCTTAGCTACGGGCTGAGGGACACGGAGCAGGCATTGGGGCGGGAGTTATATTTATTCAGTGACCACGGTGCTAGCATAGGGCCGGGAGTTATATTTATTCAGTAATCTTTCTAGCAGCACACCGCGCTTACGAGACGATCTATGAGATGTTTACTGTTTTGATTTCGGCGATGTTATTCCGCAATATGACTTTTGAGATATTTTTGGCATGCGAGGATTTTTATTAAATCCATCACTTATTATGCTAGTAGTTTTCATTATATATAAATTGTGGGGGTTACTACATTGATAACTGTTTTATTATTATTATTATATTTATGAACTTGGTCCACTCACTTTTGTTTTGCGCCCCCATTCAGGTCTTAGAAACGAGGACTACGACACGACGTACGAGGCATTCCCTTACCAATAGCAATCTACCACTCACTTGTGTGATATCTTGTAATGATCTTTCTTTTTTGTAAATCTTGAATTAGATTGTGTTATGTGCACTCTAGACAGTTCCTTAAACTTCGCTTATTACTTCTAGATTCTAAAGTTTATTCATGAATATTTTCTCCTAATCATTACTCTTGTAATTAATGGCTTTCGTCACCCTCAGGTGTCTGCCAGTACGTGCCTATCCGGGTATTTAGAGAATATCATGATCAGGACATGTCAGTTTGCACAAGGCAGTTTGTGTGTTGAGTATGAGCCCATTTTTCCGTTGCCACTGCCTCTGTATTTATAGGAGCAAATGTTGTGTGGCGCGGCCAGATAATTTCGTAGAGTCCAACTGCAACTTTAATTTGTGGAACTGAACGTGATCCGCATCAAGAGCCAAGGCACATCCTTCAGATTATTGTTCGTGACTTTTCAAATAGGATAAAAACCTATCTAGTCTTATCACATCACATTAGAAGTCTAGCCCACCTAGGCTTCTTATCTCGATGACTTCATCAGTAGCCTTACTTTATCCCATTAAGCTGTCAGTCATAGCCAAGACTCCCAATAGAAATTATAATGTTTTCTTTCCCACGACACATGTCCAGGTGCAACCATGCATGCAATTTAATTGCAATATTAGCTAATCACTTGAGATGCCATCTTCCATCAAATACCACTTTGCATAGGAGTCTTAATTTTGCATGTGTCATGTAGCCAAAGCAATACCACATATGCAAAACGTATCCCCAATATCTTTGCATGTTGTTATCTGATGCCATACCTTAATGCATATCCCCATATTCCATCATCATCCAAATCAATTGGGATTTAGACAAATATTAGGTTTAAATAATTTAATATATTACTAAGAGATAATACCATGATTAAAATCACAATATTATTCCTCAATAATAATTGAAAATCATCTCAACCACTTTGTCGTTCAACGGTCTAAAATTTTGTTCATTCAACGACCTCGATTACTCGGGCCGATAGTGTAAAAACGGGTCCAAACAGTAACTAATAAGCTAACTACGTCCGTCGGTTGTGTGTGGGCGTGCCAACTCGCCGGCCGAGCTCGGCCGGGGAATAAATGTGTTGATGTCATGTTGGGTGCACTGCTGACTTCTGTCTTGCGATTGCGGCCGAGGAAGGAACACGTCTTGGCCTTTGGATTCTAGAGCCTAAAGACAAGGCTGCTAATCTTATGAAGCTCACGAATCGTTAGCACCGAGTTCGGTCATGGTGATTATATTCGTGAGAGTATAAGCACGCCGAACTGGTACTAATCTATATGGACACAAATACTCAAAAGAGATATATGTCTTAATGGTGAATATGGCTCGGTCGTCGGAATGCCAAACTCTAAAACTAACTTGTGAGTATCTGATCATAAACAACTCGGCGTTCAATGTGTCGAGCCTAGTAACTTGTAACACCTCACTTCGCCGAGAAGGCTGATTAGATGACCTCTACGAACAAGGACTTGAAAATCCTTGTCGACCGACACTTGGATAAAAAACCAGTCGGTCCCGAAGCAGTGTTGTTTATCCAAACTGAAGATGCGATGGCGAAAGAAGAGAATAAAAATATCAAGGTTGTTGAGAGGTTTCGCGTAGAGCGAGAGTTTGCGCAGGGCAGTTTATGTGTTGAAATGGAGAGAGGTTGAAACGTAGCACGGTGGCTTGTATTTATAGCAACAAGCCTGCCTTTAGCCGAACTAGAGATGTACTCGGAGTAAGATCCATCAATCCAATCTGATTAGATTTCGGCCAATCCTAGTTCCAACAGGTCTTTGAACCAAGCTCTATAACGAACTAAATTCTTTCCTACTTCTCAGCACCTTCAAGACTCCCTGTCGTGCCATGATTCAACTACCTCATCTTTTTCCAGATCAATCCTTCTTGTACTAGGACTCAGCCGAATCTGACTAGACAGCTCATGGTGACCTAGCCGACCTATGATACCCCTGGAAGACCGTTGGGTCGAAATTAGCTCTAAACTTGGCCCAAATTGTCATTTTGGGCCCAAACAGAAACACAGGGTTTTCAAATTCACTTTGCAAACATGGAGTATAAACAAATAGAGAAACAAATCAAGAGATGGTCAAGTTAGATGCAGCACGAAAATTCTATAATTAAAAAGAGGTGATTTCGGTGAACAGGTTGGTGATGAAAAACTAACCATGTGCAAGGCAGGATCAAGTAAAAGCAACTCTCAATTGTTTTTTACTCAGAAGTAGCACTGACTGCACGCCCTGTATACATCTCAGCTGAGGTGGGCATGATTTGAAGAGGTGATCTCAGATGGTTAAACCTGTTTTGTGCATGTTTAGGGTGAGAAAGATTAATCGAAGAAATATAAACGCAAAAGTTATTAAAGAAGGGTTGTCGATTTATTTGTGTTTGTATTCAGAGAGTTGTGGAATCTCTGGATTGAAAACACAAACGGTTGATCATGTGCTTCAGAGAACATGTTTTCTATAAATATGAGATAACAATCAACAAACTGAAACTTTAAGTAGTTAGATAAAGTATGGCAGGGTATAACCTTGGTATTGTTTTACTTTCGGGCTTGTGAAAGCAACAAATACAGGTGGCAAAGTCGTTTGTATTCCACTGTTCTCAAACCTGTTGCAGTCTCTACCCATAAGGTTATTCTCACTGTTTCGTCTCTGTAAGTAATACAAAAGATGACGGTTTGGTATATGTCATAAATAGGGTGCCATATAAATAATATTTAGAGTTTAACGTAAATAGAAATTACCTAATATTTTTCCGGTTAAGATTTCTCTTCTTTGCAACTCTTGTGTTCTGGATAGTGATCTTTTCAGTTAGATGTACAGCCGTCAAGCAACCAAACACATGTACATATAATATTTGATGGCAGGAATGAGTGCACACCAAAGCCAACAAAAAAATATAAATGATCATCTTAGATGTTCGAGCAGCACTTGAAACTAAATTTGTCACCTATAGGCTCAACATCGTTGTCGATTCTCCTATGAAGTTGATTAAGCTCAATTAAATTGAACCAGTTCCTTGGGAGCTCTTGACTTGTGTTGTGAACAAGAACGATTGTGGTTTTCCTATTCAATTCAATCATGGCTACATGAGGGACAACCTTGCTTGATCTCTTGTTGTGGACGACACGAAATTTACTGATTTCGTATACATTATCGACACTTAGATGGTCCAAAAAAAATTGGATGTCTCGACCGTTCATGGTTCCGTGAACCGCATCTCCCTTTTAGAAGGAGAAATTTAAAATCAGACATAATACTAAATGAGTGGGATAACATTTAACGCATATAGTTTAAGAATCATGTAAACAGGCAGTATAGTATAGTTGTGGCTACTTAGATAGCATTTAAGATCATATGCAAGATAACAATGGAGATTACTCCAAGAATCAAATCGGTAGCAGTTGAAGCAACCTTGCAAAATCACATTTAGTTTGATTTGTATAGGTTAAAAAACAATGAAGAAAAATTAAGAAAAAGAAGAATTGATAGTTCATTCTTAGTTTTGTTTCTACAATTATAAAAGCTTCCTCAAACATAACAAAATATAATATCTGTAGTGAAATACAAAGATAGGAAAAGTGTGCATGGTTCACTGTGATTTTTTTTTTTAAGAACAAAATATAATATCCACACACCCCTTTTTATTTCTTCCACACTTTTTTGGTTTTCGGCCGTCGGAACGGATGAATTGAAAAAATCAACGGATAGAAATTAATAAGGGGTGTGTGAGAAGTAAAAAGGGGTGTGTCGATAGCACACCCCTTCATTTGTTGTCTATCTGAATAAGGTGATTTAACAAAGAAATGGTGGAGTCATGTTTACAAAAATAAACAAACGGACAAAATAATAACGCAAAGTTATACCTTCTTGTAAATGTTTTAAAACATCTTTATAAACTATGTTTTTTTTTTTGTATAACCGTAGGGCATGTCGCTATCGTGAGCAATAAGGATTTTGAGACCTTTTTTTTAGGTGACTCTAGATAGCGCAACATATAGTTGTCCATGTGAAAAAACAGTTTGCGACATATATAGGCCAACAATTTTTAAGGATTGTCCTTGGCTTTTGTTGATTGTCATCGCATAAAAAAAATTTAGAGGGAATTGTCACCTTCACAGAGTAAAAGGATATTTATGCTGAGATGATTCAGTAATTATCCTGGGGATATAAACTTTTTCACCGATGTTGCTTCCCGTTATGATTGTTGCTTGTATAATTATGCCGTTCAATTGCACAACCAATCTTGTTCCATTACACAATCCACCGCTTTGGTTTAAATTTCTAAGCAACATCACTAGGGTGCCAACTTTCAAATCTAACTTGTGGTGCAGTAAACCAGGTAAATCAAGTTAATTTAGAAATTCATTTGGATAAAGCACATCTAAATTTTCTAAATTTTCCGTTGAAGAAGACATCGAATCAAAACTGAGATAGGTACGATTTTCGCCAGGCACCATACCCAATATAAAAGCATTTATTTCAGTTGTTGTATCATTTCGTGGTGTGACAACAACTCTTTCTTTCAAATGTGGCACATCTTAGAAATTAGTTTTGAAATTCGTATACACAGCTGAAACCATGGCTTTGATGGGATCTTCATCAAAACGGATAAGGAATTGTTCTGGAATTTGAACCCAAGAGCTTTTTTCATTAGTTGAAGGTAAAGAGTTGGCAGCAGTACCGTTTCCAATGTCTAATATCAACTTTGTAAAATGAGCGAGTTCTTGTTTTTCTCTTTCGTCCAAACTAGTTTTTTGAAAGCCTCATGTTTTGCTTTAAATTTTTTTTTGTTAAATATGGCCAAAGGTGTGAACTCGTTAATGAAGCTTCGACAATGTTAGCAACACTTCCGTTTGGAATAACAGGAAGAATTTTCCTAAATTCACCTCCAAAAAGAATCGACTTACCTCCAAACGGCAAATGGTCAAAACCTGGTTTTGACCCTTTAAGAACATCACGAATGGACCTATCTAGGGTTTCAAAACATCGTTTATGATTCATAGGGACTTCATCCCAAATAATGAGAGCAGCTTCAGTGATTAGTTTTACAAGACGAGTCCCTTTTTTAATCTCACAAACCGAGCAATATGTGATGTTGATAGGAATTTTAAATCTAGAGTGAGCTATTCTTCCATCAGGAAGCAAGAGGGAGGCAATTCCAGATGAAGCCACTGTTAAAACAATTTGATTTTGGGATCTAATTCTAGCCATGATGGTGGTTCACAAAAAAGTTTTGTTTGTTCCACCATGACCATGTACAAAAAATAGGCTAGATCTGTTGTTGTGAATTGTTTGTATGACACTGTCGTAAACATATTTTTGCTCTCTATTTAACTGCCTGAATAGGTTTGAGTGCTCATGTTTTAGTGAGTCAACATCATAATCTAACTCTTCCATCAAACTCCTATTTGTAACTCTATTTATCATCAACTTGTTTGGTTGTGGTAGGTGATGCTTTGACAAAGAACTATTCGAAGCAGCAAACAATTTTTCTATGAATTTCTAAGTTGATCTTGGTATTTAGAGACATCTTGTAGGCCAAAAGCATTGATCATGTTTTTCGAAATGTCATCGCACATCGTCTTCCAATGAGTTTCAAAAAGAGTTGATGGATCAGCAACATCACAAAAGAGAACCAATGTGACAAACAATTGCCTCAATTGAAAGTATGACGCAGTGACAACCACTTCTAACATAGCGCTATTCCATTCCTTATCATCCCCCAATAAGCCAAGCGAGGTGTATGCAGCTTGGAATGTGGGTTCAATAATGCCTTTGATGGTCCTTAAATTAGCAAAACTAAAGCTGCCTTTTTGGTAATTAGCAGCAACCTCAAATAGTATAATTCACCCGCAGCAGGGTGAATATAGGCAACCCTTCCTAGAGATCTACCTCTTTTTCTATGGGTCCATTGTTTCTCATCATTTTTCCAAACATACTTGGTAGGAAACTCAACGTAAGCTAACATACATGCATCACGGTCTTAGACATTCGTTTGAAACCACTGTGTTCACATAGTGCTTTCAAGATTAGGGTGGTTAAGAACATGGTTTAGATCATCAGTCTCTCTAAAAAGAACATGTTGGTCAGATGGAAGGTCTACAGACAACCTCTCAACCGATGGTTATCTAAAAGGAATGTGAAACTGTAACAATCTCCACACTGCTTCGTATGGGCATAAGTATCTACTATTTAGATAAGCCATAACCTCATCAAACTCGTCATCTAGTTCGATCAACACCTTTAGTTATGTACTTAAAAAGATACTTAATGAGTGTTGATTGACAGCATGATTTAACGTTTATATATGCTTGATACTTCAATAATACCTAACGGTTGTAAGGGACAACAAATGTATTATCCAGCTTGATTCCATTTTTTAGAACAAACAGATTTTCTAGGCCCATTACATAGGTAATACCATTAGGCCTGTCGACACCTCAAACCCTATTATCCTTGAATCTATTTAAACTTCTTTTCTTATGTAAAGAGGACTATGAATGCAGTGGCGAAGCTACATAGGAGCGAGGAGGTGCGACCGCCCCTCCGCTCGTCGGAAAACAAGCCCAGGAGCGAGTCCTAAACCCCTCTGGTTCGGCCGGAATCTAGAAAACATGGTGTTGTTCTTGTTCATGCTGCTGCGCTGCTCCCCAGCCAGTGCGCAGGGGTTTTGTTTTTAAATTTTAAATCCAGGCCAAAACGACGTCGTTTTGGTCCTGATAAAAAAAACATAATTTTTAAACTAAACGGTGTCGTTTTACTTGTTATATGAATAGAAAAAATAATATTGCGGGGACCACTAGTTCGCATTCCCATCCAACCGGTTCCAGTTTCCCATTCATCCCCCCACCACACCTTCTTTTCCCCAAACGATAAAATCCCTTCACTTTTCAAAAGTGTGCCCAATCCCAGGCTCCCAGCAAGCCATCCAACCCTATTTTGTTGGCCTTCCATTCCAGCTGCCACGCCAGACTCCATATACCACACCAGCATCCGTTTCCCAAATTTGAGGTATATTTTTTATTTTCTGAAATATATTTTATTTCAAACCCTAATTGATTATTTTTATTTAGAATATAGGATAATATATTAATATGGTTATTGATTATTCATAATTGATATGAATTCTCTGGGTATTGACAAATGAAATTATTGTTTAGGGTGAAAATTGAATTATTGATTATTGATTGATTAATTGAATTATTGAATAATGTATATGATTATTTATATTGGTTAGTTGAATTGAATTTTTGTTTATTGAATAATTTTGTATAATTTTTTACATTTGATTAATTGAATTGTTAGTTTGATTAGTTATTAGTCATATTAGTGTAGTCTACTCTAGGATTAAAAGTCTAAGATTTTTTTTCTTCCCATTATACAGTTACGTAATAGAACGATACTATAAGACCCTAGACATAGACGTCGAATGCTTGATTATCCACCTAATTATCGTGAAACAATTCGTAGACACTGTCTCCAAAATAAACCTTGCCAACCTAAATCCCATATCATCCGCATGACAAGAAAATTTAGCAACAATTTATGTTTTATCACTCGTTGGTTTGCCATTTTTTTTTACTTTGCACTCTTCTAAGTTCGCCCATCCCCTCGATAATTTCTGGCTTCGCCACTGTATGAATGAATATATTAATTTAATTTGATTTCTTTCCCATTTCTACATTTACTTTCTTGCAATTTCCCTTTTATCATGTCTAATCCTATCAGGTATATAGGCATGATTGCTTTCGCACCACTAGCATTGCCTTCATGTTCAATTAAATGAAAGTATCGATACTTATTGCATGGCATTACCTTTATTTATGGATTTGGTTTCTTATTTAGATAAGATTTACAATATCTCTCATATTGACGGTACAAATTAAAAGTAGTATAGCACAAAATAGGCCTCAAATTATTCAGTACGGATAATATGTAGACTTGGGGTGTAGTAGTGCTCATAACCGCTAAGGATATGTAGATCCTCACCCTCTTAAGATTGCTGATGTGCAATTTGGCGTGCCAGAACTGAGCCCTCGGGCAACTGTGTGACGTAACATCGATGCCCCATCGTGCTCAATGGGGCACTGCCTCCAGACCCAAAAATCACATTAATCAACCAGATGGCGAATTCTCCGATAAGAAAAGCGCCGGCGATGCCGGCTGTTATTCCCGCCATGAGTACTAACAAAGCATTGCCAGTGACCATGGATGCGAGGGCAACTCCAACAACTTCTCCTATCATCGCACCACCAATTGCTGCTGCAGTCGTTACAGCGTCACGCGCCGCGGTTTGAAGTGGATTGTCTGCTGAATATATGTCCCATACTAAAATTCCTGCAGCGAGAATAAGAACAGCTATGCCAGCAGCCCCAAAAATCTTTGAATACGCAGTTACATCAATATTTGCCCGTCCGGATTTAGATATGATTGTGCCGTACACCTACGTACATAGAAGCAAGTAAAGTATATAATATAGAAACAAGTTAAGAATATTGAAAATCACACATCGATAAGTTGACCAAACAAATTACAATATATAGTAGTAAATAATACTAATAGATGGTTTCATTTTTATGTACGTACGTACCCTGAGGTCTTTTCTTGTGGCTAATACAAAATTTCATGCTCATACAAAATTAATTAAGGTTTGAAGTTGGATTAATCCAAACGTCTGTAAAAAAATATGCATGTTTTCCAAACGTTTTGTCAAAAAATATGTGTTGTCTGTCCTCAACCTATAGATGTAGAATATAATTACTAGAAAGTAGAAAGCCCCTAATGCATAGCAATTACTCTACGAGTGAGGACTATTATCGACAAATTTAAAATAAATAAAAATTGAAGTAGAGTCATAAATTTGCAATAGGGTAATGTTAGAGAAACTAAATTTGTAGACAAAATGTTGTAAACTAAATGTTATGAAAGTTGATGATTGAACTATTACTTAACCGTTGATATATATGTTATTCATGTTGGTGACACATCATTTAATTTGGAATTTTTGTCTACAAATTTAGTTTCCTTAGTATTAATTATCCTAAAAATAGCAATACCAATCCTTACCTTTATCTTTTCAAAATCTTCAAGGTCTGCAAAACGACGTCTTCCGTATCCAAGCTCTGTCTGATACCTGCGTGAATGGTGCACCCATTAAAATTATTAAGAGACTAATGTTAGATCAAAGTAATTGTAGAATTTGTCAGAAAAAAGAAAGCAAAATTAGAAATTGTTTAAGCAATTTTTTTGGTCAAACAACTATTTGAACAAAATTAATTATTCTTGAATTTTGAAACTACACACATATGGGATTCCTGCTAAGAAGGGGTCCGTATGTTTTTGTGATTATATATATAGCTAATACACACACACACACAACATACGTACGCATACATACTTCTGCACTAGTTCTTCAAACGTCTTGCCGGTTTCCTTGATCCATCTGGAGTATTGGCGTGATGCGGGACTTTGACTACCCCTGGCGATCTCCAACGAGTCGTTCCTGAATTTGTGAGCTTCTTTTGCCAGCTCTTCCATATTGGTCACTTGATCATCCAGTTTACCACTGAGTTCATTGACATGCTTTTTAATCTTGTTTACGTAATCCATTCGCACATAAAAGTTTTTCACGAACTGGATTGCATGGTTGGCAGCGTTTTCAATATAACCGTAGATGTCGTGAGCAATAGAAGCCCGAACCTTGTCGCCGTGATCAAACCAAGGCTCCAACGTAGTAGCACTATCCAAAAGCCTTATCGCCGATTCATAACAAGCTTTGGAATCCTGGAGGTATTTCGCGAGTTTGGCTTCGTATTCGAACTGGATATTCTTAATGGCCTCAGCTTCTTGGTAGTAAAGTATACGAGCAAGCTTGCGCAGCTGCTCAGGACTGAGATAGGTAAAGTGATTAAATTCCGCCTGAGCCATATGACGGAGGAGGAGGAGTACAACAAAGGTGGTAGTAGGAGTACTAGTAGGTAGTGCAAGTCTTTTTAGGTAGGTGGATGCTTAGCTTAGTTCAAAGTGACAAGCTAGCCTATTTATAGTGAAGAAGTGGTCGGTACTTACTTTTTTGCTTCTCACAAGTACATTCTTGTTTAATGATGTTTGTTGTTTCTGTTTGATTTATTCAATATAACGTTCATATATAAAGATGAATGCGTACGTGAGACACTAAAAATGATGTATGTTTCATGCTTTCGTGGATAACAATTTTAAGGAGGCTATATTAGCTATATTTGGAGATCCCGAGTCTCTGCATTTACTTATCGTGCATGCTATATTTAGATCATTTTAATACTCTAACAATTATAATTAATTAATTAATTGTATTTCCTTATTTTTCTACATTGACATTGGCCAACGATAGATTATATATTAGATGAATAATGCTTGTGTTTCCTGCGCCCCCCCCCCCCCACTTACGATTAATGAACAAACTTCACGATTGAAACCGTTCATTATCTATCATTATTTAAAAATCATATATGCAAAAAAAAAAAATGAATTTGGAGATCTTTAAGCAATTTATACGCAAAAAACAAATTGACGGTTCATCATGAGAATACTACTTGTCCCCAAGGTTATTGATTGGTTTAACAAATATAGATGACTAAACGACAATATCAACGAACTTTCTTTCTCTATAATCCACCTCAATGTCAATATCAACCGTTGATGTGAAACCAAAACGTTATTCACGTGATAGAGATTCCGTGAATGAGAGGGAAAATTCAAGATTGTGGAAGATTATTTCAGCTTTACTGGCGATTCGCGGCCAGCCTCGTTTTGCTTCTGTAAAATGGGTCAATTGAGGGAGATTTTCAAAGTTTGATGCACTGGTTCTTTCAGTTTTTGCCTCGTTCAAAACGTGTCATTGAGAAAGATTCTCAAAGTGTGATACACGAAGTGAGCTGTTTCCTTGTAGTGTGGACTTCTCTTCTTTCTTCCTGTTTAGCTGTTTCGGCCTTGTGGTTGTCTGTATCTCTACCCTTTGTGGCCTGTGGTCTTCCAGATCATCAATTTTCAAGTTTGATGCACTGGTTCTTTCAGTTTTTGTCTCGTTCAAAACGGGTCATTGAGAAAGATTCTCAAAGTGTGATACACGAAGTGAGCTGTTTCCTTGTGGTTTGGACTTGTCTTCTTTCTTCCTGTTTAGCAGTTTCGGCCTTTAGGTTGTCTGTATCTCTGCCCTTTGTGTGTTAAACGTAATGCATTTTCTCCTTGTAAGTTGTATCAGTTGTTAAGTACAGTTGTGTCTCTTGAGAAGAGCTATGTTTAGGAAGAGTTGTATCTCATTAGAAGTCAAGGGTTGTGTCTGCAACTCTTGGAACTAATCCAAGAGTTATGTCTTTAATGAAAAGGTCTGAATGTTATTATAAATAGCCAATAAGATGGCCTAGTGTTGTAATCAATTTGAAATCAATAAAAGCTTCAGTTTTCTGTTTAAACTCTTTTCCATATTCTCTCATATCCATCTTCCTCCAACATTGTGGCCTGTGGTCTTCCAGATCATCGATTTTCAAAGTTTGATGCACTGGTTCTTTCAGTTTTTGCCACGTTTAAAACTGGTCATTGAGAAAGATTCTTAAAGTGTGATGCAGGAAGTGAGCTGTTTCCATGTGGTTTGGACTCGTCTTCTTTCTTCTTGTTTTTAGCTGTTTCGGCCTTGTGGTTGTCTGTATATCTGCCCTTTGTGGCCTGTGGTCTTCCAGATCATCAACATCAAATCAAGCAACCCATGTGGGCTAATTCAAAATGAATTAAATTAAACTTTGAACGAAAATTAAGATTGTGACTGTTGATTAACGAGAAAAAGTGCAACCTTTGCCTTTAATATATAATTATTGACGTCACTTAGTATTACGGTTTAATATTATTTATCTTCACTTGTAAATGAAAAGCCTTAGGTTTGACTCTCACCAAATGTGTCTTTGAATTACATTAAGCGATTTATACGTATAAAACAAATCGACGGTTCATCATGAGAATGCTACTTGTTACCAAAACTATTGATTGGTTTAACACATATAGATGACTAAACAACAATATCAACGAACTTCTCAATGACAATATCAACAAACTTTCTTTCTCTAGAATCCGCCTCAATGTCAATATCAACTGTTGACGTGAAACCAAAACGTTGTTCACGTGATAGAGATTCCGTGAACAAGAAGGAAAATTCAAGATTGTGGAAGATTATTTCAGCTTTATTGGGGATTCGCGGCCGGCCTCGTTTGCTTCTGTAAAATGGGTCAATTGAGGGAGATTTCCAAAGTTTGATGCACTGGTTTTTTCAGTTTTAGCCTCGTTTAAAACAGGTCATTTGAGGGAGATTCTCTAAGTGTGATACACGATAAATTTTTCATTGTGACTGAAATACGTGTGGTACATCATGTGTTTTTATGTAAGTGGTTGAAAGTTTTAATTTTTAAGTTATTAACTTTTTAACATACATATCCCATCATTTGTATAGTAACACATGGTATATCACCTCGTGTGCCAGTCACATTGAAAAACTCTGGTGATACACAAAGTGAGCTGTTTCCACGTGGTTTGGACTTGTCTTCTCTCTTCTTGTTTAGGTATTTCGGTCTTGTGGTTGTCTGTATCTCTGCCCTATGTGGCCTGTGGTCTCTCCAATCAAGCAGCCCATGTAGGCTAATTCAAAATGAATTAAATTAAACTATTTGAACGAAAATTATATCTAATGAGTTCCTGAATAAGGTTGTGACTGTAAAATTAACGAGAAAAAGTGCAACTTTTGCCTTTAATATACAACTGTTGACACTACTTAATTAGTACTACAATTTAGTGGTATTCCTCTTCACTTGTACAAGTGAGAGACCTTAGGTTTGACTCTTACTAAAGGCGACTTTGAATCACATTATTGCTAACCTATTGTGAGGTTTAGCCCACTCTCTCATCCCTTAGTGTAGATAATATTGTTTGTTAAAAAAATACAATTGTTGACGCTACTTAATACTACGGTCTATTGGTATTCCTCTTCATTTGTAAATAAGAGGTCTTAGGTTCGATTCTCGCCAAAGGCGAATTTCAACCACATTTGCTAGCCCATTGTGATGTTTAACTCACCCTCCCGCCCCCTTAGACCATCTCCAACTCTTGGGTTAAAACCTAAAATTTTTAACTCAGAAACTGTTTTTCTCCTCCAACCCTTTTGGGTTAAATTTTTAGCCCGAGATTATTAAAGAATGAATTTAGGATAATTTTTTTAGGCTATCCTAATCTAATTTTATGAACATTTTAACCTAAAAATATTTAGATTCTAATAAATATTGAAAATCAATAAACTGACACCATGAAACTCGTGAAACACTATATATGAAAGAAAATGAAACACATGAAAGAAATTTTTTTATTATTATTTTAGCCATTGGATTTAAATTTGGACCGTTAGATTTTTTATTTTTTATCGTTAGATTTGATCATATTAAATCTTAGCCGTTGGATTCAATGAATTTATAAATATAAAGCTAAAAAAAATACACATACATGGTGGGACAGCCCCACTAACCGAAGGGGTTTCTCTCCAAAGAAAGAGAACTATTTTGAAGAGTCACTAATATATATATAGTCATTAATAAATTAATTAACTGCGTCATACAAGTTCTTGTGAGTCATATCATCATAACTTAGAAATTAAGTAAGTCTTTGAGAGAGTTTAGAACAATGGTGGTTCGCTAGGGCCTTATGATTACTATTGTAAGGACGAGGTCATTGTATTTAGGAAACAAGCGCAAAATCAACCATGAGCACCATAGTGAGATGCATAAATTGTCTTAAGGAGAGAGGACCAAGTTCTTGACTCAACCGCAATTTTCTGTTTTTCTAACCATATTATGTGCATTGGACATTGTATATGGTTAGAGTTCGTAATTCAATTGGTATATACTTGCAAGAATTATTTCTTGATTTTGTTTGTGATTAAGATATAACAATTACACCATATTTTTCAACAGTTATATACATCTCTGCCAAACTGGAGGGTCCGCAACCTTTCATGAGTTTCTTATCCCCATCCCTCAAGAGTATCTCCAATATTGGAGTAGGCAAATGTGTATTCAATCCATTTTGATGAGTCACATATAGAGGCATAAACAAATCGGGCCCCACACCTCTCTCTACAATAAAGTAATCCATGTAAAGGAAAACAACAAAAATAAAAGATACAAATAGATGTTAAAGATGAAACAAAATAAAAAAATGTGCCTACTTAGTTTTTTTATTATTCCATTAAAGTGACACACTCTTGGTATGAGGTAATTGAATAAGCAATTTACCGTGTCAGCCATTCTAGTACAATATAATTTTATCCATTTCATCTTCTTACGCCTTTAAAGAAAATAAACTCACGGAACTCACGTAGGAGCAGAAATCTGTACTCTTGGAGAAGGGCCTCGCTGTCACAATTGGTACAGACATATAACTTTGAAAATATTGTTCACGTGATAATGTGATTCCATGCATGCGGCATGCATCCCTCACGTTTTTTATTTTTATTTTTATTTTTAATAATAGTGATTCCAAAGCTAGCTGCATCATGAGAGCGTAACCGTCTTTTCTTTTTCTTTTCTTAAGGGACATTTCAGACTTTTCCTTTTGGTCGACATCCCTGCTCTGCTCATGGGATTATAAATACGCATTACCTCTGATAGAAATGCTTTAGAGGAAAATCAAGAGAGAGAGAGAGAGAGAGAGAATTAATCAAGTTAAGATGGCGTATAACGTTTTTGGCAACCCCATAACGGATGAAACTTTGAAGGGGATGCCAGAGTATGCCGACAAGCAAATAGGAAGATTAGACAGGGCATACGTGGCATTGAATATGAAAAATGCCGCGGAGAAGGACTTCAACGCTCGAACACATGTGGAGAAACTGAAGGAGCAGTATGGCGACGGAGTCTCCACACTCTGCCTTGTTTACAATGCAACTGGGGAGACCATAAGATATGCTTATAAGAAAGATTGGTATGGGCACATCGGGAACGCACCATACCCACCACTGATTGCAAATGGTCAGTGGGGTGCGTTTCTGCACGTCAAAACTGCCGGAGAGTCTTCTGGATCCAATGCTGCTGTTGTGTACCGAGGCCTAAATATTGTTAACGAGGAATGCGACTGGATGTTGTCTTGGAGCAACCCATGGGACAGGACTAAATCGGACAACACGGTGAGTATTAATGACTCTTTTTTTATATATTAACGATATTATATTATTTAGTATTTACACTAACGACTAAGAAAAATTAAACACATTTGACATTTCTTAAATACTTGCGATATGCACGTAAGTGCAGGTCATTACAGAAATTCGAGGCCTTAATCACTTTGAATCTTATTGGAGCTTAATCTATGGTTACTTGGAGAAAGGTCAAGCGTACAGCAAGGACAGATGGAATGGATGCGTGTCAATCATGTCAACTGGCAGTGACACTTCCCCAATTGTTGAAGCAATACTCACTCTAGAAAATGTTTAAGCTTGTTTATGCATTTGTAATACTTTATTTTCTCATATGTGCGGGCCTTTCAATTAACCTGGGATGCATAATAAAATGGTGTCCACCAAATACTATCCCATGTTAATTCTCTCCACCTTCTCTCTTGCCGTCATCTCCCCTCTTCGGTAAAGTTGCGAACAAAAAAAGAACTTTCACATGGATGCTGTGTGGTTTCTTATGAATATTTTTTGGGCAACATGAGGATTCTTACGATGGATGACTGAAATAGGTGCTTTAGATTTATCCTCTTACAATGGTTAATTTCTAAATATAAACTCCCGTATATTAAAATATCTAAATAAAGCTCAATTTTTAAAATTGATGCCATGTAGGATAAAAGACGTCCATACATTTTAATTTATTTCCAAAACCATCATCCCTATATGGCTATTGCGTTTTTTTTTAGACATTTAATTTATTATTTGTGTTTGTCAAACAACATTCAGTTTGTTTGAGTTCTTTTCTCTTTGCTTTTAAGTGAAATCCCCCAATCCAAATCTTAATTTAGTCTAAATTCCCCAATTCGAGAAACAAAGAAAAATAAAGAAGAAATGTTTGTTTCACTACAAAATCCTAGAAAAAAGAAGTAAATTTGCTATGACGTCGGGAAAAAAACCTAATGGATAAATTACACAAAATTACCTTACTTAATTATGGGTCGAACCACAATTTCATACCCCAACTTATAAATTTGTTGTAATGTCAAACATCTATTAGATTTTCTGTCAATTTGGCCGTTAATGATGACGTGACAATAGCGGGACCCATTATTTCCCTTATTGGAATAAAAAATAAATTTTTATTAATAAATTATTAATTTCTTATTAACAATTATTAATAATTTATTAATCTTTTTATTAATAATTCAACAATTATTAATAAATTATTAATTTTTATTTAACAATGTATACTTTTTGTCTCCTTTTTCTCAAGGCTCTCACCTTCTCCCTCACTTTCTCTATCTACTCTAACTTGCAGAGAAACAATGGCAGCCATGGTTGTTGTGGCTACTCTTCTCTTAATTAACGAACTTCTTTTTGGCTGCTATTCACATCTCTTCAAATCCAGCTATTCACATCTCTTCAAATCCAGATACCGAACCTCTCTTATCATTCAACCAAGTCTCTCGACTCATCCTCGAGAACTGTTAAACAAGAGTCCAATAGAGTATAGAACTATTTTTTCTCTGTTATTATCAAATCATTGTTGATACGTATTATCGTATACTTCAGATATAAATGGGAACCTCTATTCCAATAGGACTCTTTGTAATCTTAATCACATGTAACTATCTATATGGCAGCAAGCGTGAATGAAATTAAACGCTTCCAGCATATTATTTCCACTTAGTTTAACAATTCTACAAGAACCTCGACCTCTGCAGCCTTGCCGTCGATCCACTAGGATTCGTCTTCCCAGATCGGCCTTGCCACAGTCACCGCCCCCAACGCTCCCATCCCAAAACCATCACCTCCTTCTTGCCCTCCTCCTCACTCTACTCGCACTCCAAACCCTCACCCACACCAAAACCTCCCGCCCCCGCCGCCACAACCTTCACCAAGTCGTCTGTCAGTCCAATGGGTTCGAGCGGAGCACATCAGGCTAGAGATGGTTTTCAAAAAATTGAAAACCGAAAAAAAGTGGACCGAACATCTAACCGAAAAAGGAAAAACAGAATTGAACCGAACTTTATTGGTTCAGTTTCGGTTTTGGAGGTTCGAAAACCGAACCAAACCAAATCCTTTTACACTTTATGAATGTATATCAATGATGTTTCTTTTGTGAAACTTTGTTACAAGTTTGAAACTAAGCAAGGGTTTTTTCAAGGAGCATATTTGGTTCAATTAGGGAGGATATTTCATTGGTTATAGAAAAAAGTTTTGGAAGGCTTCGAACTTGGAAGAGTTCTCTATTTGTTTGCTTTTAGAATGAATACGATGTTCATTTTTATTTGGAATTGAGGTTGTTAATAGAATATGTTTGGTTTATATAATATACATACAACTTCCTTTCTAAATTTCATATTAAAAAAAGATCAAGTATCATAAATAAAAAATATAAAAAAAAAAACGACACGAACGGAACCAAACCAAATCGAAAAAAAAAAAATCGAACCGAAAGAAACCAAAAGAAAATCAAACGGAACCGAAGTTTTGGTTCGGTTTTGATTTTGGCCAAAAACCGAATTGAATGAAACCGAACACCCCTACATTAGGCTCCAGATCTGGTCTGGCCTTCATAAAAAACGGGTCTGAGCATACCATCAAGCTCCAGATTTCCTGAACACAACGCTACAGCCTACAGACAGGGTTGATTCAAAGCAGTCGGGTCTGGGCTTCGTAAAAAAGGGGTTCGAGCAGTGCAGGTAGGTCGACGACATGGGAGTGCCAACGAATGCAGATGCAGGTTTGTGGTTGGTTGCAGGCGAGATGCAGGTGCGGCGAAGTTGTAAGAGAGATGCAGGTACGGCGAAGTTTTAGCCTCGTTTAAAACGGGTCATTGAGGGAGATTCTCAAAGTGTGATACACGAAGTGAGCTGTTTCCATGTGGTTTGGCCTCGTCTTCTTTCTTTTTGTTTTTAGCTGTTTCGGCCTTGTGGTTGTCTGTATATCTGCCCTTTGTGGCCTGTGGTCTTCCAGATCATCAAATCAAGCATCCCATGTGGGCCAATTCAAAATGAATTAAATTAAACTATTTGAATAAGGACAGTTTTAACGAAAAGTTCGAGGTACTGTTCACTTTAACAAAAAAATCACATTTTTATCAAACCTGGTACTATTTACTTTACTCTTTATTTTGTCCTTATCGTTAAAACTCAAAGTTTTCAAACCCTTTTCATTAGTTTTCCTTTGAATAAAAGATAAAACAGATGTTAAAGATCAAATAAAATAAAAAATGTGCCTACCCTTATTCCGTTAAAGTGATGCACTCTTGGTATATAAGGTAATTGAATAAGTAATTTACCGTGTCAGTCATTCTCTTGGTATGATATCCATACATCATTTTTTACTTCTCACACACCTTTCTAATTTTCGACAGTCAAATCGGATGAATTGAAAAAGATCAATGAACATAAATTAACAAGGAGTGTGTAAGAAGTAAAAAAATGAGTGTGGATAACACATCCCTACAATTTTATCCATTTTATTTTCTTACGCCATTGAAGAAAATAAACTCACGGAACTCACGTAGGAGGAGACATCTGTATTTTTGGAGAAGGGCCTCACTGTCACAATTGGTACAGACATATAACTTTGAAAATATTGTTCACGTGATAATGTGATTCCATGCATGCTGCATGCATCCCTCACGTTTTTTTATTTTTATTTTTTAATAATAGTGATTCCAAAGCTAGCTGCATCATGAGAGCGTGACCGTTTTTTCTTT
Source organism: Malus hybrid rootstock (assembly GCA_033962825.2). NCBI lineage: Eukaryota > Viridiplantae > Streptophyta > Magnoliopsida > Rosales > Rosaceae > Malus > Malus hybrid rootstock. Next base: position 12,847,933 of record CM066785.2, on the reverse strand, counting down.
TTCTTTTCTCAAGGGACATTTCAGACTTTTCCTTTTGGTCGACATCCCTTCTCTGCTCATGGGATTATAAATACGCATTACCTCTGATAGAAATGCTTTAGAGGAAAATCAAGAGAGACAGAGAGAGAATTAATCAAGTTCAGTGTAAAGATGGCGTATAACGTTTTTGGTAACCCCATCACGGATGAAACTTTGAAGGGGATGCCAGAGTATGCCGACAAGCAAATAGGAAGATTAGCCAAGGCATATGTGGCGTTGAATGTGAAAAATGCCGCGGAGAAGGGCTTCAAGGCTCGAACACATGTGGAGAAACTGAAGGAGCAGTATGGCGACGGAGTCTCCACACTCTGCCTTGTTTACAATGCAACTGGGCACACCATAAGATATGTTTATAAGAAAGATTGGTATGGGCACATCGGGAAGGCACCATACCCACCACTGATTGCAAATGGTCAGTGGGGTGCGTTTCTGCACGTCAAAACTGCTGGAGAGTCTTCTGGATCCAATGCTGCTGTTGTATACCGAGGCCTAAATATTGTTAACGAGGAATGCGACTGGATGTTGTCTTGGAGCAACCCCTGGGACAGGACTAAATCGGACAACACGGTGAGTATTAATGACTCTTTTTTAATTATTGTTATTATATTATTTACACTAACGACTAAGGAAAATTAAACACATTTGACATCTCTTAAATACTTGCGATATGTACGTAATTGCAGGTCTATACAGAGGTTCGCAAAGCTGGCCACTTTGATACTGCTTGGGACGAAATCTATAAAAACTTGGACAATGTTCAAGAGAACATAAAGCACGCATCGAATGGATGCGTGTCAATCATGTCAACTGGCAGTGGCACTTCCCCAATTGTTGAAGCAATACTCACTTTAGACCTTCCCGTAGAGATGGTCAATAACGTTTTTGGCAACCCCATCACCGATGAAACTTTGAAGGGGATGCCGGAGTATGACGGCAAGGAAATAACAAGATTAGACAGGGCACGCGTGGCATTTAATATGAAATATGTCGGGGAGAAGAGCCTCGACGCTCGAACATATGTGGAGAATCTGAAGAGGGAGTATGGCCTCGGAATCTCCACACTCTGCCTTGTTTACAACGCAACTGGGTACATGATAAAATTTCATGCTAGGAACGATTGGCATGGGCACATCGGAAAGGCACCATACCCAGATGTGATTTTAAATGGTCAGTGGGGTGCGTTTCTGCACGTCCAAACTGCCGGAGAGTCTTCTGGATCTAATGCTGCTGTTGTGTACCGAGGCCTAAATAATGTTAGCGATGAATGCGACTGGATGTTGTCTTGGAGAAACAGGACTGGCACTGACACCACGGTGAGTATTAATGACTCTTTTTTGATATATTAACGGTATTATATTATTGGATAAAGTACAAAAAAACTATCTCAACTATTAGTCTCATAACACTTTCATATCTCATCTTTTAAAATTGATAAAGTATGACATTGACACAAATTCGTAAGATAAGGTATGACATTGTCAATTTTAAAAGATGAGGTATGAAAGTGTCGTGACACCAATAGTTGAGGTAGTTTTTTGTACTTTACCCTATATTATTTAATGTAAATATGACTTTAACTCCTCAAACTCAATTTATTTCATATAAAATCTGACATAACTTTTTTACTCAATGACTACTCCACATATGCAAATTCATTAAGAGTGTTACTAGACTCGCCCCAATATCTTATCTTTCCACCCACATTATAATCTCACCCACCTCAAAAAGATGAAAAAGTTAAAATGTTATTTTTCCACTCACTATTATTCTTAAAATAACCTTTAATATATATGCTATAATATATCTCTTCCTCCTCTACTTGCACTTGCAAAAAACTGAAATCAAATGATTAAACACCTTCGAAAACGAGTGTGAAATTTGAGAGAGAGAGGACATGAACAAAAATGAAATGGTGGTGTTATATATGAAGGAAGAAAGAAGTGACAGAGAGGTAAAGAGAGGTCCAGGGAGAGAAAATAAAGGGGTGGGAAGAAAAGGACCACTAGCGTGATGTGGATTCTCTCACTCGTCTTGTCTTTTTTGTTTCAGTTTTTTTTTTTCAAGTATGAAAATGGAGCATGAGAACAAAATTTTGAGAATATGCTCTGTTGGGTTCTTTCCAATCAAAGTTGGTTCAATTGTCAAATTTACATTCTTCATAGTTGAGGACGCATTTTTCAAGATAATCTGACCCAACATCTCTCAACGCAACTCAAGGGATGATGAAGAGAGAAATTTTTCTTTTTTCTTTTTTGTGCTAGTCCTTGATGTCATTTTATAAAAGGGTAAAATTGATACTAAATTTTTTATTAAAAAATGGGGTGAATTAATAAGACAGTGAGGTGGGTTTATCACCACTCTTCATTAATTATGTTTGACTTTACACATTTTAAAATTTTCGAATGTCTAAAATAACCCTTTTTGCATGTTTAATGTGCACAATTAAAAATATGCAGATTTTAAGGAGGATTAATGATTTTACAAAAATTTAAAAAATTTAAAAAGGCATTAATATTCTAAATGCATTGCATGTTATATGAGAATTCAGGATTTCCACGTTTTGTAATTAATTTGGTTGATTCATGTTTCTCTCATTCCATAAAATTTGCTTCTAATTTGATATAGGAATTAATTTGGAAAGTTTTCTTAAATATATTTTTTTAAGTGAAATAGTCTATCTTTTAAAATATTTATCAATAAATAATGTTACCTATAATTTTTTTCTTTTGCCAACTATAAATTTTTACCATAATTTGTCTATCGTATCAAATTTCTGGAGTAATAATGTACTTATTATTAAGTTTTACAACACTTATGTATCTAAACAAATAATGTACTTACTGTTTAGTTTTAGCAAAAATAATTTACCTACTGTGTATAATTGGATGTACCTATTGTTTAATTTTATAAAAAAATTAATGTATGTACAAAAATAATTTATCTATTATTCAAATTTTAAGTTTAAAATTTATCTGTTCTTATTTAACAATAATGTATCCACAATTTATTTTTGTATGAATATAATTTACCTACTTTTTAATTTTATATGAAACTAATTTACCTACTGTGACAATAATCTATCTACAATTTTACATAAAAGATTTACCTTTTTTTTTACAACAATAGTGTATCTACAATTTTGTTTTTGTATGAATATAATTTACCTACAATTTAACTTTTCAAAAAATGCATCTTCTATTTTATGTTTTACTATTATATATATGTTTCTGTGTTCGCAAAATAATTTATCTAAAGTTATATAGTTAAGAGATATGGTAATGAATTATATTAGTTCATTATTAGACTGATAAATAATGGTTGTATGAGAACAGTTATAGAAAGTTGTGGCACAAATTGTAAATAATTTATATTAATAGGTTACTTATTTTCTTATGTGGCAATTTATTTAAATTTTGGGTTTTTATTAGATGTTTATTTATAAATAGGTTTTTATCTGAGTATATGAGTTGTATAGACCTATATCTAAACAATCCTAACAATAATATATATTATGTACAGTAACGATTAAGGGAAGCTAAACACATTTGATATCTCTTAAATACTTGCAATATGAACATAATTGCAGGTCCATACAGAAGTTCGCAGAGCTGGCGACTTCGATGCTGCTTGGGACGAAATCTCTACACACTTCGGAATGGCGTCCACAACGCACATATCGAATGGATGGGTGTCAATCATGTCAATCATGTCAATCATTTCAACTGGCAATGGCCCTTCCCCAATTGTTGAAGCAATACTCACTTTAGAAAATGTTTAACTTTGTTTTGTGTGGATTGTCTGCCCTCCCATTTTCATACTTTTTCCATTCTCTTTTATTTTGTGTGATCACGGTTAAGTCACGTCAATATTTTATATTCTTATTATTTTATATTTTATTATTTTTATAAAAAAATTAATATAAAATATTGACGTATCTTAACCTTGACCACACAAACCAAAAAGGATGAGAAGAGTATAGAAATGGGAGCGCAGACAATCAACCTCCTTTTGCATTTGTAATACTTTATTTTCTCGTATGTGCGGGGCCCTTCAATTAATCTGGGATGCATAACAAAAAGGTGTCAACCAAATACTATCCCATGTTAATTCTATTATTACAATAAAAGGCCTGTAGTTTGAATTTGAATCTACTAAGCTTAATATTGTACTATTTCACAATAACGGAATGGATTCCAAGTTTCTATATTTACCATTTGTGCATTTACGTACATTTAGACAAATTTTGATCATTTGGTTAATCTAACGTAATTTAATCCATCCACATTGGATTTTGTTTGAGATCACCTTCACACCATATCACTCTGTGCCTCGCTGCCATTCTCCCCACCCTTCTCTCTTGCCGTCTTCTCCCCTCTTCTCTAATGCAATGGGACAGAACGCGTCCGTCCTATGTTTGGTGCGCTAAATTATGTGGAAAGCGCTGTCTCACAAAACGAAAATGGGTTAAATTTTCATTCCGTCTTTCCCCCCCCCCCTAGAACAAGTCGTTCCATCCCATGGAACACAAAAATAATAAAATTTTAAGACAAAAATACCCCTTAGCTTTTTCAATATTTACACCATCTAAATCATACAACAAACACTAACTATCATCTTCTCTTCTCTGCCGCTGTGAACTTCTTTAGCTTTGTATCTCCCCTTCGCAACCTTCCTCCTCATCCTCTTCCATGTAGCCTCTCTGTGAACTTCAACTTTGCGTCTCCGTTCCAGGTTCAATCTGATTGTGATTGTGTAGCCTCTCGGTCTCTCTTTCTTTGTATTTTGTAGTGCTTCGATCTGCCCAATACTGATCTGCAACCAAAGATCCGCCTCTGTTTATCTGCTTCCACAGAGGTATCTCTCTATCTGGATTCATTTTTTCAGTGTTCATGTTTCGATTTTTATGTGCTGAAATCTATAAATCTAATGTCTTTGGGGGTTTTGTTGGATTGGATTGGGTTACATGTTTTGGATTTTCCTCTATTGGATTGGGTTCTATGTTATTTTTTTAAACCTAGTACATTTTTGTTGCCCCAAAATCTTATGTTGTGATGTTTCGTTTTTGAAAAGAGTCATAGAAATGGCAGAAGAATGCTCTTTCAAGCATGAATATCCTCAGGGCTTATTTGTTTGGTAATTTGCTTTATATTTAGTTGTGTTACTCTTGCGTTTCAAATGAACTGGAGATCTCAAGTTCCTGCCGGGGAACGGGGAACCTCACCCTCCATGTGTTTCTTGGAAATTTCTTATAAGTCGCAACGTACAGTTTTGAACTTCATTGCTGCTCAAAATATAGTCATTTTATATCTAGTTTTCTGTACATTGACCTTCTAAATGTTAAACAAAAAACACAGTGACTATTTTAATTGAACACAGAATCTTAGTGCTCGATTTTGATTCCCCTCACCAATATATATGATTGTTGAGGATAATTGCTTGACTTAGAAGTTTTTGATTTCTAGTACGGGGGAAAAAGCTAGAGTTTCATGGGGCTGTTTGACATTGGCACTTTTTTGAAACATTTGGTTTGTGTGTAGTATAAGAATTTTGAGGATTATAAAGGAATGGGAGTAGATGAACTATAGGGTAGAGTTAGATACTAGGCATCAGTTTCGAATGAGTTCATGGATTATTCTCTTTCTTGTCTTAGAAATTTCATAGTTACACATTTATTATCATCTTACATGTCTTCACTGTCTTCTAATTCTATACAGTATTTAGGATATATGGTATGCTGACTATAATACACGGATTTCCCAGGAAGGAAATGCCCATCCTTTGCTCTATTTCATATCAGCGTCTCAAATACTTGATATTTTCATTCTTAGTTTGGAGCTTTGTTCTTGAATATGGACACAGACAAATGCATCTTTCGAAATTTCACCTTTTCATTGCAGCATCTCTTTGTTTGCATTAATTTTTAATGACTTTGGTTTTTGCAAGACTGAACTGCATTTAGGTCATATAGCATTAGTCAAATCCTCAGATGGTAACACTCTCAGATTTTCAGTGCATGACAAAGTTGATGCTCCACTTTAAGAATTGCAACTAGAATATGATGCTCCTCTTTGTTTTACCATTTAATCATACGCTTGTAATTGAATCCTGCGTATGTTGATGCTCCACTTTAAGAATTGCAATTAGAATATGATGCTCCACTTTGTTTTACCATTTAATCATACGCTTGTAATTGAATCTTGCGTATGTTGATGCTCCACTTTGTTTTACCATTTAATCATATGCTTGTAATTGAATCCTGCGTATGTTGATGCTCCACTCATTCATGTGTTGTTTTTTTGCATGTGAAGGTATGGATGAATATGAGACTCAATCCGTGAAGGTTGGGATAAAGCAGTTACTGAAATGAAGAATTTAGGTGAAAGTTTTACTTTCGGAGAAGCGAAAGCCAGGTTACCTTCTGAGCTTCAGGCCATGGGTCTATGTGACGACTCGTCCCTAATTTTCCTATGTAATTTCTCCCCAAGTATGTGTATTGACGATTATGCCCTTATTGGCAAGTGATGTGGATTTATTCTTATCGCTTTCCTTTTTATTTCTCGATATCGCATTTAAATTGTACACCCTAGTACGAGTAGGCGTAGATTTTAAAGTGTAAAAATATCTACTTTGGATAGATTTCGATTTCCTTTTACTGTAGGAAATCTAAAAACCTATCCATTGGATCCCCTTTTTATCCTACCCGTGCACCCTTCCATTATTTCACTCCCTCACCTATCCCATCTCTTCTTCATTTTCTGTCCCCCAATCAGAAAAAGGAAAAAGAAATGAACTATCTCTCTCTCCCTCGCCGAACCCTTCTTCCTCTATGCAACCATCACAAAAACACACCAAAACTCACAAACGTGACAAACCAACTACACCATTGTGATCATCTCAATCCCACGATCATAACCATGTCCTTGAAATTTGGTGTGGACGAGTTTTGACTCACCAACTCAGAAGGTCGACTCGGCAAGTTCGACATATCAATTTTCAAGCCATTTATGGCTTAGGTAAGCTTTGAGAAACCCTTAAAACCTTCATTTCACTTCTATGGGTTGTTATTGATCTCTTGTTTGTGTCTTGGACGTATGGTTTTACCCAAAAAACTCGAAAAGAAGGAGAACCTGCAATTTTTCAGTTAAGGGGTCGTGACCATTTGGTCATTTTTAACCCATTTTTCTGGTCAACCTCGACCACATCTGGACTCCTGCTAGGTACAAACTTGTTCTCTACATTCCTAACTTCAAAATGGCTTTTGAATCACTGAGTTTGGTTAAGTAACGAGTTAGAAATCACCTCTGGAAGTTAGGAAGAAAATTTCAGCCGTGGTCATTTGGCCACTTTCAGGCCAAATTTCTGAATAACACGGACTATATTCGAACTTTCTGTGAATTGAGATCGGTACATCACATTCCTAGCTTTAATTTGGCTTTTGTAGAAGTGAACTTGGTTGAGAATCGAGCTCGTTAGGAGCTCTGGAAGTTGGCCAAAAATTTTGCAAAACTGCAGATTTTAGCGAGGAAGGCGAGTACAGTGTACTCGCGGGGCGTGTAGGCGCGCGTGGCCAGCTTGTGCAGCCTCTCCGGCCGGCGCGTGGTTGACACGTGTGTGTTCGTGTCGTCGAGTAGATCAATTTCATATATTTAAACCCTAGGTTTGAGCAAACTATGGGGGTTTTATTTAGGTTTTCGTTATGTGCTTTAATTAATGTTATTTTAGTTATTTCACATATAGGGGAAACTTATCCCGAGGATTTTCGAGGCCAAGCTAGGCTCGAGGGCTACGACCCAGCAACGTACTTGTGAGTGGGCAGTTGTTTTATACCTATACATATTTATAGTTTCCATAAATGCGTCTTTATTTCATTTTACGCCTATATTGCCTAGTATCATTATTGTGATATGAATTGTGATAAATGCTGCTATATGATTGTGATATTACTGTCTTGGCATTCATACATATTTGTACATGCTCATTTTTCTGCACCCGATGTTAGTACTCGCCCTAGGGCCAGGGCCAGTCCTTCACATGTATGTTCACATCCGCACCATTCGCTCGCCTTGGATCCAAGTTTAGGTGCCAGTCCTGTCAGGTATATTGCATTAGGCAATCCGACTTGTATGTGATGTGCTTTTGCACCAGTCTTCACGTGATCGTAGTACTATAGCATATTGATTACACCCAGTCATGTTCGTGTCAGAATCTATCTGTTCAAACTTATGTGTCAGCTTAGATGGATGAACACTTAGTTATACTTGATTATCACATGATTATTACTGTGGCATTCGATACATCATTACTTGGCATATTTCTGATTATTATACTGCTTTAATATTATCGAATTATCGTTTATATACTTGAAAAGTATGTTTTGAGGAAACTATACTTGTTTTACGCACTACTACAAAATTATCTATAACTAGCGGTTTAAAAACAGACAAAAAAACGTAAATTACTGTTGTATTTTAAGCAAAATCCGACAAAAAATGGATGCAATGGCGGATATAATAAGCGACAAATTTGCCAGCGTCAGGAAATGAATTTTCCGACAGAAAATACTATAAAACCGATAGAAATCCTGTCGGTTATATTCGACAGGATATATATTTATAATAATTAAATAATGAAATTTCTGTCTGATAAAACTGACAGAAAGTACAAAAACCGCCAGAAATTCTGTCGGCTATAACCGACAGAGAGTTTATTAATAAGAATAAATAAAAGCAATCTTGTCGGCTAAAACCGACAGAAAATATATTAATAATAAAAAAAATATTTCTGCATTAACTCTAAAACATTGTAAAAATGGCTGCCACACCCACGTTCTTTCATCGTCACCATCCTCACACTCACAGCTCTAATTTCAGCAACCCAACAACAACAACAGCACAAACATGCAAGCTCACCATTAAACCACTCCATGCTTGCATCACTGATCTAACTCTAAACCCAGCAAAACCATGCAAACCCGACAAACCCTTTATGGGTTATCTCGGTATGTACCTCATCTGCTTCTCCTCCTGCTCTTATGCTCCACCTCCGCATCTGGGTTGCAGCATCAGCACCATAATGTTGTGCTAACCGTTCTGAGCGACGACATCCGCTCGTAGCACCACCACCAACAGCATCCAACCCACTGAAATAAACAACACAAAATTCTTCAAGTCAGAGAGAGAGAGAGACAGAAGGGGGAGAGAGAGACACAGACAGAGAGACAGAGAGAGAGAGACACACACACACACACAGAAAGAGAGAGTGTTACCTTCTTCTTCACCATATTCGAACTGGAAGTAAATGAGGAGAGAATAGAAGGCGAAGGAAATGAGGAAAGGAGAAAATGAGGGAGGGAAAAGCACCGGTTCAAGAAAGAGATTGAGGGGTTTTATTTTGAAAAATTTTATTACTGTCGGTTAAAACCTATAGAAACATTTTTTTTAAAAATAAAAACCGACATAAACATTTCAGAAAAAAAAATGGTGGCAAAAATGCCGCCAAAATTCCATCTGAAAATTTTAAATTCTCGCCAAAAATTTTGTTACGATTTTTAAAAATAAAATAATAATTGTTTGGTTTAATAAATAAATAAATAATATTTATTTAAATAGAATATGTTTTAAAAATTAAATAAATAATAATTTTTACATTTTTGGTTTAATTGAAAATAATCCATGTAAAATATGCGATAAATAAATAAAAAAAGAATTGTACAATGAAAATGTCATCACACAAACTAAACATTGTCTAATCAATAATTGAAAAACATAAATAAAAATTTAGCACAAATTACTTTTCCCACTTCAAAATTTAGGCAAATTTAACGGAGATATGCATTCTACTAAATTAGTTTCAATGATCTAACCGTCAACAAGATCGCATATGTAAAAAATCGTAAAAAACAAACATTTAGAGATTACGTAACGGAACAAAAGTTTTCGACGGTTATAAACGAAAATTCACAATTTAACGGTTATTTTAGCTTCGATTTTAATGATTTTTTTACAACTACACTCCTCGACCCTATACGAATGTAATGAATAAATTTGATCTTCAATTTAAAATATTTACACTAGTGGATAACACAAAATCTTATTTTATACTTAATGGAAGTATAACATTAACTCTAAGTGTTTGTTTAATCTATCATTTTGATGCAATACGCGTTCTACAAAGTGTTTTTCAACGATCCAACCGTCAAACTTGTTTGTACACACTCCGAGATCGCATACAAAAAAATCACAAAAAACAAACATTCAGAGATTAGGTAACAGAACAAAAGCTTTCGACGGTTATAAACAAAAAATCACAATTTAACGGTTACTTTAGCTCCGATTTTGATGATTTTTTACAGCTACACTCCTCGACCCTATAAGAATGCATTGAATGAATTCGATCTTCAATTTAAAATATTTACACTAGTGAATACCACAAAATCTTATTTTATACTTGATGGGGAAGTATAACATTAACTTTAAATGTTTTTTTAATCTACCGTTTTGACTCGATATGCATTCTACGAAACTTTTTTCAACGATCCAACCGTTAAACTTATTTGTACACACTCCGAGATTGCATACATAAAAAATTGTAAAAAATAAATATTCAGATATTACGTAACGGAACAAAAGTTTTCGACGGTTATAAACGAAAAATCACAATTTAATGGTTATTTTAGCTCCAATTTTAATGATTTTTTACAACTACACTCCTCGACCCTATAAGAATGCAATGAATAAATTTGATCTTCAATTTAAAATATTTACACTAGTGGATACCACAAAATCTTATTTTATACTTAATGGAAGTATAACATTAACTCTTAAGTGCTTATTTAATCTACCGTTTTGACGCGATACACATTTTACGAAACTTTTTTAACTGATCTAACCATCAAACTTGTTTGTACATACTCCCAGATCACATACATAACAAATCACAAAAAACAAACATTTAGAGATTAGGTAACAAAACAAAAGTTTTCGACGGTTATAAACGAAAAATCACAATTTAACAGTTATTTTAGCTCCGATTTTGATGATTTTTTACAGCTACACTCCTCGACCCTATAAGAATTCATTGAGCGAATTCGATCTTCAATTTAAAATATTTACACTAGTGGATACCACAAAATCTTATTTTATACTTGATGGGAAAGTATAACATTAACTCGAAGTGTTGGTTTAATCTACTGTTTTGATGCGATACGCATTCTACGAAACTTTTTTCAACAATCCAACCGTCAAACTTGTTTGTACACACTCCAAGATCGCGTACGTAAAAAATCGCAAAAAACAAACATTCAAAGATTAGGTAACAGAACAAAAGTTTTCGATGGTTATAAGCGAAAAATCACAATTTAACGGTTATTTTAGCTTCGATTTTGATGATTTTACTCCAAAATCAAATGCATGTGGGTTATAACAATTCCTTAAGTATCTGATCATTTTCGTTGGTCTTTATTTGTTTCCTAAGAAAATTTATTATTTTAATAAAAGTTTAAATGGAGAGATTTGAAGTTCACTGAAATGTTGTATTGGTCACATGATGATCAAGGAATCCATCACATATGGTGAATAAATAAATGTGCTTTTAATGTTTTGATATCAATCTTTAATATTAAATTCAAAGATTGGATGATTTTATGAAATTCGACATGTCATTGGAGAGATTTTAAAATAATAAAATTTTCATTTTTGTCAGTTATAACCGCCACCATTAACTTAAAAACCGCCAGAATCTATCAAAAATATTTAAAAAAAGGTTTCAAAAATCCTGTCGGTAATAACCGACAGGATTTTTTTGATATCCGCCAGGAATATATAACTGACAGGATTTTTTAATATCCGCCACCTAAAGCTAATATTGTAGTAGTGAAGGCGAGGGGTTAGTATTTTCAAAGTTAAAGGTTTTCTTATAAGCATTGTTTTGCTGACCCACTCAACTTTGTTTTTCGCCTCTCAACGACCTAGATAGCTGTACTTTTTGTGGCACTCGAGGAATCCCCGCAGTTCTGACATTTCTTTCTGTTTTAGACATACGAACTTATCACTATTATGTAATAAGTGTACTTTGGTTGTTTGACTACTCTTCTGTAGTCTCATTGTCTTACGCTCTGAATAATTGTAGTGGGTTCAACCCACGAATTACGCACTCTTTCACTGTTTAGTTCTAATTAGTTTTAAATTTTATTCACTTTTTGCATCACTTACCCTTAAGGTTACGTTACCTCACGGTGATGGCCAGCATGCTACGACCTTTCCAAGTCGGGGCGTGTTAGTCTCCCATACGATCAAGTGCTAAGAATTTCAATAAAGTTTGTTGATGCACAAAATCAGTGAGCACTTTGGTACAACATAAAGTGTTAAGTTTGTGACCTTCGCTAGATTGCTCCGGTCACTAGTGTGGATAAGTATGTAAATGGATAGGGACAGGGAAGCAAACACAAGATGTACGTGGTTCACCCAAATTGGCTACGTCCACGGAGTAGAGGAGTTCTCATTAATTATGAAGGGTTTACACAAGTACATAGGTTTAAACTCTCATTTAGTGAGTACTAGTGAATGATTTAGTACAAATGACATTAGAAAATATTGTAGGAGAATGATCTCTTTTTATAGAAGAGTTTCTAGCTTTGTTCTGACATTGACACGTATCGTGTTGTGATTGGCTTCTGATGTTGACACGTGTCGCACTGTGATTGGCTTCTGATGTCGACACGTGTCGCATTGTGATTGACCTCCTGGTTGGAGGGAAACTCTTCTGGGTCATTGACAGCATAACGTTGACCGGTGCTCAGTAGTTTCGGAATTGGTCAACTATGGTACAAACAGTGCTCCCCTAAGTTCCCGAGTGAGGGAAGCTTCTCGGTTGGGGACTTGCAAGATCCAAGCCACTGAGTAATCACGAAACTTCTAAGTACCGAAGTGTGGTATCGTCTTCACTTGCCTTATCTGTCTCATAGGTAGATGTGGCATCTTCTCTGGAAGTACTCTTCCTCCATCTAGGGGTGATATCTTTAACCGATGGAGATGCACAAGGTAATGTATCAATTTCACTTGAAGCTTACTTGTAGTTTCAGGCTTGGTCAAGCGCGATACAAACCATGTAGTAGGAGTCCCCCAAGTCGCCGAGCTAGGAGATCTGCCGAAAGAGGTGACAGACAAGTTAAGCAATCAGAGCTCCAAGCAATCAGTCCCAAATCAGAAGTTTGATTTCGAGTTTCGGCTGATTGTTCTCATTCTCCCTATCTTGCAGGCAGCATGAAGGATAAAGAGAAGAAAAAAGGGAAGAGATGATATGAGATACTTTTTCTTTTGAAGAAGTAACTTTCCACATGCTTATTCTTGAACTGGGCTGGAGGGTTTTCTGGTTTCCTCCAAAGTATAAGGCGAACTCAAAAATTTGAGGGTCAAAACAAGTCCATCAAATTTAGAGTACGTTCGACCCTGATGATATGGGATACTTTTGTTGTTGACAAAGTAGTGGATGTATCGGCACGTGTTCTGTTACGCTTGTCTCCACATGTTTCCTTGTATCATTCTCACTTGCCCTATCTGTTCCTCAGGTAGATGTGGTATCTTCTCTGGAAGCATAAGATGTTGAAGATGAGTACTCGAGAGCAATGCCAGGTAAGTAATCAGGCAAGGGGTTCCAGGCAGTTAGTTCCTGACTGGAAGCTTGATTCCAAGTGCTGACTGATTGCTCTCTTTCTCCTTGTCTTGTAGGTAAGAACAAGGGCAAAGGAAAAGACAGGGAAAAAGCATGATATGGGATACTCTTGCTTTTGATCCTGATGATATGAGATACTCTTGCTCTGGTGTGGCTGGTTTGCATAGGTATTATTAGGGGGGAAGAAAGCTGAGTATTTCGAGAGGCTTCGTTGGAAGTGCCCTCTCAGATATGAGGAAGGGTTGATCATTTTTGCAGGTCTGCCTGTCCGTGGAGGATGGAGGTTGACATATATAGGAGTCTCCCTAACAACAAATAGTAATGTTATTCCTTTACCCTTCTTGGTCATAGCAATGTAGTGGAAGCTGCAAGCTTCACATGTTTTAACTTTGTCAGAGCACTTTGAAAAAGTGGTCTGTGGTATCAGGAAAGCTGATGTTGCGTGTGAAGATTGCAGACAAGCTTTATCCAAGGAAATATGGCTCTCGAAGTTCGGAGAGCGATGCCTCTTCGATTTTCGAACAAGCAATCATGTCGGGGATCTGGCTCTCGAGATTCAGAGAACGGTGCCTCTTCGATTTTTGAGGAAGCAATCCTATTGGGAGTCTGGCTCTTGAGATTCGGAGAGCGGTGTCTCTTTGATTTTTGAGAAAGTAATCTTGTTGGGAGTTTGGCTCTCGAGATTCGGAGGGCGGTGCCTCTTCGATTTTTGAGCAAGTAATCCTGTTGGGAGTCTGGCTCTCGAGATTGGGAGAGCGGTGTCTCTTCGATTTTTAAGAAAGTAATCCTGTTGGGAGTCTGGCTCTCGAGATTCGGAGGGCGGTGCTTCTTCGATTTTTAAGCAAGTAATCCTGTTGGAAGTCTGACTCTCGAGATTCGGAGAGCGGTGCCTCTTCGATTTTTGAGCAAGCAATCTTGTTGGGAGTGTGAGTAAAGGTTGGGCATTTTTGCCAGTCTGCCTTACCACAGAGCACAGAGGTTGACACACATAGAGACTTTCAGTTATCAAGCAGTGGTGCTGTTCCTTTACCCTTGTGGGTAATAATATGGTAGCTGGACCTTCAAAATTTATGTGTCTAAACTTTGTCAGAGATCTTTGGCAAAGTTATCTGTGGTACCCGATGAGCTGATGTTGCGTGTGGAAAGTGGTGCCTCTTCGATTTTTGAACCAACGGTCATGTTGCCCTTTCTTTTATAAAGGCACCAATTGTGTGCAAGAAGTACATTCAGAGAGTTATTGCTTGTAGGAATTTTCCCCTTATTTTTGTACTTCAGAGATTTATTGGACCTCATTTCTCCTTCATCATTTCTGAAAATATTTGGCCCATCCGACCGTCGTTTTGACTTGAACTTTAGTGAAGAGGCAGCTATGTCTCCTCAAGACAACATATGGCGCCCATCCTTCTTATCCCCTACTGGTCCTTTTACCGTTTGAGACTTTGTGATGAAGAATGATATGACCGCTGCGGTTGTGGCCAGGAACCTTCTCACTCCCAAAGATAACAGACTATTTTCCAAACGGTCTGATGAGTTGGCTGTTAAGGATTCCATGGCTTTCAGTGTTCAGTGTGCAGGTTCTGTGTCTAATATGGCCCAACGCCTATTTGCTCGAACCTGCCAAGTTGAATCATTGGCGGCTGAAGTGATAAGCCTCAAATAAGAGATTAGAGGGCTCAAGCATGAGAATAAACAGTTGCACAAGCTCGCACATGACTATGCTACAAACATGAAGATGAAGCTTGACCAGATGCAGGAATCTGATGTTCAGATTTTACTTGATCATTAGAGGTTTGTGGGTTTGTTCCAAAGGCATTTATTGCCTTCGTCTTCTAGGGCTGTACCGCTTAATGAATCTCCAAATGATCAACCTCCGATGCCTCCTCCTTCTGGGGTTCTGTCCAGTACTGAGGCTCCGAATGATCATCCTTCGGTGCATTCTCTTTTTAGGGCTCTGCCGACTGCTGAGACTTCTCCTAAGCAACCTTTGTGAAGGCTCCCTCTTGTTTGTTTATTTTGACTCATGTATATGTACATATTTGTAACTTATCGGAGATATCAATAAATAAGTTTTGCTTCATTTCAACGTACTGTGTTAAATACACCAAAGTCTTTTTCACTAAGTTTTTTGAATTTTTTCTTTTGTTGAAGCTTGTATGTTGAAGCTTTGTGAGTGAAGCATGTAGGTTGATGTAGTGTTCCCTTAATTTTCCGAGTGAGGAAAACTTCTCGGTTGGAGACTTGAAAAATCCAAATCAGTGAGTGGTCGTGAGACTTCCGAGTATCAAGGTGCAGTAGCATATGGTAGGAGTCCCCCAAGTCTCCGGTCGAGGGAGTTGACGAAAGATGTGTCTTGCTAGTAGCCAAGCTTCTAAAGTAACAAAACTTCACCATTTTCCTTTCTAAGTGGTAGCCCAAAACTCCTCCTTCATCTATATATATAAAGTGAGCACCTTCAAATGGTGAAACATTCAAAATACCTTAAATTGTCTTTTAAGAATTTCATAAATTACAATTGAACCAAAAGAAGCTAAAGTATTTAACCATATTTTTATTTTGAATGAATTTAATATTTAAAATTATAGAAAAAAAAACAAAAACAAAACCTCCCACGTTAATGGGTGGTTTCACGTCATTAATTCATTTTTTTTAAATTTTTTTTAAATATGTAAATTAATTATTTAAATAAAAAAATATAAGAAGGCCAATTGCCACATGCGTATGCGTGTGGGAAGAGGCTAGTATATATAAAGGGAGAATGCCAAATAGGTGAAGCATTTCAAAATGCCAAGAAAGGCCCTTTGTTTTCTTCAGAACCAAACCCAAAACATTTCAAAAAATGAGGATAAACTGGTAAAAAAACAGTCCGCACAGAAATATGTATTGAAAAACCACCACGTTCAGGACGTTCAGTTTTCAAACCCCCCACAACCTTTTATCATAACTTCTCTGCTTCATTTGTTCAGTTACAAAATTCTAATCTCCGTACATCGATCCACCTCCTTCCCAATTCGAGCACTGCTTTTCTCTTCTTTCTAATGCTTCGTCTTCGTTTCAGATCAGCTTGCTTTGACTCAGCCACTCCCGCCAGTTCGGAATCGCCACCACCGCGGCGTACCGGAAGGATGGAGGAGATACGTTTTTCATCGAAGAAAGCATTTCGTGGACGTCCCTCGGTGTGTTCGATAAGGTTTCTCAAGCTCTCTACAACGCCGGCCTCAGCCAACCGTCTCTGGTTCAAGTGCCAAGTTCAGTCTTAACCTTAATTTTTTCTTTCATTCCTCAATTTTTTCCATCCGAGCAATGAAAAATTGAACTGGGTTTTTAGATTATTGATCCCAATTTGTGAAATTGCTTCAAAGTTTGAATTTTTTTAGTAATGCGTTTTGCGTTTTTGGGATTTTAGGCTGCTAGCATACTGTCTATACTTTCAAGGAATGATTGTTGCAGCTGAAACTGAATCACCACGTTCAGGATGGATGTTGTTTTGATCAGGGATTCCCCTCATTGGGTTCTCATTGCAATTCAGTTTTACAGTAAACGCAATTCCGGTTCCTAAAGCTCAAAGAGAAGGTCGGCAAAAGTACGTTTAGAGCTATATATGTCGTGTTCCTTTCGAGTATGTGATTGGGCTTTTGTCTTTCTTCCATTTTAGTCATCTGTTTTCCTTTCAATTTTCACGAAAAAGAAACTTTAGATGTTAAATTTTTCAGTGCACAGGTTTATATTTAATCCCTCCTATCTGTAATGGAAGTTTATAGGGTTTATGCTTCGGTTTATAGTGATGGAAATAAAGTTGTTGCGATGAAGACCTCTTTCACTCTCTGAAGCCCAGAACGGAGTGAAACGGTAATTCTCCGCGCCTTCTCCTTTTCCATTGAAGAGTTTGAATACTTACTTTTCCTACGTTTTTCTCATTGAATTTTCTTTTAAGTGTTTTATTTAAATGGGTTTGACACATTTACCAGACATATGAAATTAGAAAACTAAACTTTGGGACTGTGTGGCACAATAGCCAGTAGACAAAAAGGAATAGATTGGATTAGTTGGACTCATTTTTTACTGCCTCACTGCAGAGATTATCACTTCCCTCCCCAATTTTTTACTAATCTCTGTCCACTTCTTCTAATTATTTAAATGCCTTAATCTCTTGAATGCTTCTTCTTTGCTTTTTCGTCCATTTTCGGTTTTCAACACATTTTGTAATTGTGAAACAGGTATTGGATTGATTTTAGTGAGTGGGTTTTTTTGTTAACGTTGATCAGATTTGGACCTTTGTGTCGATCGAAGTCATTGCTGGTGGGTTAGCTGAGGTATGATTGCTAGCTTTCTCTCTTGGTGCAATTCAAAATGTTTTGAGTTGTTATATGGACTTAAGATTTAGTAAGTACTTGCCAAAAGTCATGGGATTTCGAAATATCGATGTCTTGCTTGCTTATTAGCTTAAACATATAATCTAAGAACCAAGGTAGTCCTTTTTTCACTGCCTCACTGGATACAATGTGTTGATGAGTTACACAACAGAGTCGTGTGTGAGAATCTGTGCCTGCAACCTCATTGGTTAGGCAGGCCTTGGTGTTTGCTGTTTTGGGCAGTGTTTAATCCATTGCCAGTGGTGCACTACTTTGTGATACCATGGACGAGCAAGAAAGTAATACAAGAGTTTAATTGCATAATTACACGGAAAAATAAGTTCATATAATTTTAACTATTCTGAAGTGAATCTTCTACTGGTCCGGTTCAATGTTGTCCCAGTTTACATGGGACGATGCAACACTTATATGACACTTTTCTTATCGGCTGTATATGGATCATTGTTGACTTATGGATTAATATGCTTATGTATATGTATACATATGTTTTGATTCCTGTTAAACTTTGTTTGTATTATTTTTGTGTTTGTCATTGACAGTAGCTTTGAAAACATTCATATTTATCCTATGGATTCTGCAGCCTTCTAATTTCAAAGACGATTCCAACCCCATTGGTGAATTTCAAATGCCTTAATCTCTTGAATTCTTTCACCTATTTGGCATGTCAATTGTCATTATTAGCTATTAGATGAAGTACTTGAAATTATGACGTTCATTTTGAACTCAAAATTGAAGAAACACAAACACATCTGTAACTTCTACACATGTTATATTATGCAACATATACATGCACATATATTCTAACCCTTGCACTGTGTTGTTGCACGTACAAAAAAAGAAAAAAAGAAAAAAAGAAGAAAAAAGACTAATGTGCTGCTCACTATAGTTTAATTAAATTGATGATACACATTTGAGGACATGATTTTTAGGATAGTATCACTTTCATATGTTAGTTAACTGTTACAGTAATTTTTTCCCTTATGTGCTCATTTCTTTTGTCAAATAAATTATTGTGCTTTTTTATTTTTTTTTATTTTTTATTTTTCGAGACTTGGGAGCAGCCTCTCCATAAAATGGGGGTAAGGCTAGCCGACATTCACCTCTCCCAGACCCTGCGTAAAGCGGGAGCCTTGTGCACTGGGTACGACCTTTTTTAATACAAAAAGTTTTCAACTGGAGTTCAACATATCAAGTATGGAGAGAAATGATAGGAGCAATATAGCACATATTGTCATCTTCTTAAATAAATTGTTCTCAATGTTAGGATGTCTTTTTCCTCCGTTTGGGGTTTTGTCCTACTTGGTACGAACAATATTTCAATTCTATCAAATATTCTCCCTCAAATTCTGTAAACTTTGAATTAATACATGATGATCACCTTTCTTTTACGTTTCTAATAAATCTCATAAAGAAAGAAAATAATGAAATACAAACAAGTGAAGCAATTCACGCAGATAAATACGTTTAAAATGTGAGTCGCGCGCAGTGCGCTGTGATTAAAAAAAAAGGCCTTTCGCAATCATTTCGTGTCAAGGCCTTGAAATTGTATAATGGTACAAGATTATTGTGTTACTGTACGAGGCCTCGACATTATAGAGCCTTGAAATTATCTCTTTCCCTTTTGGTTTTTGACAGATTGTATTAGATTTATTGTTGTTCGTTTGATGAAGTTCTCGATTCAAGAACATATATATTTTCAGTTTCTACTATTTGGTTTTTGTTGAGTTTTAAGTCTCAGTTGTAGTGATGTTTGTGTGTTTCTAAATTTCTTTCAATAGCTTACTTTTAGTTTGCTTTTGTTTGTATATATTTCTTCCGAGCAATTTTTCAAGTATTTTTCAAGTTGCATTCATACGAGCTATACGAAAAGGATATGTATTTGAGACAATTTGGTGAGAAGAGCGTCCTAAATTATTAGTACGATATCTACTCTTGCAAAGTAAGCCGACATATTTGAGCTTTCTGTTTTTTCCTATTAAAGGCTGCATAATGAAAGGACTGATTGCCTTTGTTACTAATATTTATGGTGTCAGTGTTGTGGTGTAAACAAAAAAATAATTTTAATTTTCCCTACCAAATACTATGATGAATCCTATGTCAAATGATGTATGTGGTTTTGAGATATGTAAAAGATCTATTGTGGTACTTATCTGTATTTGACTATTTTGCTTGGTAGGTAACTGTGATCTCCATGCTTATTGTTTTGTGTGGGTTGTTAGAAAATACTCCAGACAGTGAGCAAGTTTTATTCGATATTGAATTTGTTAAAAGAAGAAGAAAAAGCATTTTTCTCAATAGAATGCAAATTTCATTCAACTTGGAGAAATACTATTTGACCACTCAGACTTAATTAGTTTGTTTGTAACTTAAAACAATAGTGACACTATTAATATCTAAACTAAATGGATAACACTGGCAATGAGCAATGACTTTTGAGTAATCTGAGGGTTAAAACATCCTCAGATTACACATTTTAGTTCATCTTTTGGCAATGAGCAATACAGTCCTGCAAGTGGCCCTTGACCACAGTGATGGAAATATGTTGACCCCTTGCATGATGGTATGGGTTCGAACTCCGTCGGTGGCTAATATAACATTTAATCTAACAAAATCTATCATTTGACAAAAAAAAGAGCAATACAGTCTCATGCGGAAATAATGAGAGTCTTTGTACGCACTTCATTCGCGATTTGGGGAAAGAATCTAATCCCCTTTTGAAAGAGTCCCTCGATTTCGATTACATTTTAAGTTTTTCCCTAAATAGTTGGATGAGGCCATCTCCTTTGGCAATGACATCTTATCTATTTTTAGTAATCACTTAAGAAATATAAGAATATCTAAAGAACACATTTTTGGGGTGCGTAGAGCCGTGATGCAAAAAAGCCTCTCGCATGTGCGTGAGCGCGTGCAGAGAGGTTAGTGTTATTAAAGCGCTTGTGAATACGGTGGATCATTTGGTATTTTTTTTTCAATAGGAATTCCATTAACAAAGCAGCATGGGAAGAAAATACAAAGAGACTCCTTCAAAATGGAGAAGATAAGCACAGCTCTGTATCGCCAACGATGCAGTCGCATGAGCTGCTTTGTTTGCAGACCTAGGAATCTAACTCCAATGAAGAGAAGAGAACAAGCAAGCATGTCTCCCTACTTCTTCCACTATTAGAATGATTTTCCACAAACCTTTCAAGTTTCTTTTCTGAATTATTTCCATAATATTTTCGAAAGGAGTAATACTAGGGAGATTCAATTTTGTAAACTAAATGACATGAAAGTTGGTGATTGGATTATTACTTAATCGTTGATAAACGTGCTCATTTTTTATTTATGACACCTCATTTAGTTTGCTAATTTAGTCCACAAATTTAGGGAAGATGATCATCTCCAAATCCACTTTATGGGGATCCTAGGGATCCTAGTCGTTCATCATACGTCGTGCGGTTAGTTTTCGTCAGGTACTATTTGTGTTTAATTTTAAATAAAAAGGTCAAATGATTTCTAATCGCACGATACACGATGAATGACTAAAATGTGAGGATCCTTAGGATCCCCACAATTTGGATCCGGATGGAATCCAAATCCCAAATTTAGTCTTCCTAGCATTACTCTTTCGAAAAAGAACAACTCCACTGTTAACGTAAGTTGTCATTGTTTGTTTGATCAATTGTTTTCTAAACAATTTGAAGCACTCCTAATTCTGGAACTAATTATCTGGGATTAGCCAGAATGATCGTAGGAGTGATGTAGGGTTTGATTATAGTGTGTGGGTTTATTGAATAATTTTAGTTTTATTATTAATTTTATCTTGTACTTGATGATAATTATGCAATAAGGTAAAAAAAGACAATTAACATTTAAAATTTAACTTGAGTAAAAAAATTACATAAGTTTAAATAAAATTATTTTTTCTTATTTTTTTGGGACCAAAATAGGATTTTAAGATATGCATAGAACATGCACATGTTCAACAGTATGAGAAATAGATTTTTTTTAAAAAACTTAAAATAACTAAATTGACCCTTAAATGGGTTATTGCCAAGGGACCAGGATCCTCTCCTGAGCAGATGGAGAGGATCCTCCTGACCAGGCTCATCGGACTGTTCATTTTTTATCCAACAGCTACAAACAGGTAGCCCCTCTAAAAGTTATAATAATTATAATCGTTGGATAAAAAATGAACGGCCCGATGGGCCTGGTCAGGAGGATCCTCTCCATCTGCTCAGGAGAGGATCTTGATCCATTGCCAAGTCCTCTCTCGCATCCCCTTTCGACGAACCCTAACCCCCAACGGGGCGAGAGTAAGAGGAAGGAGAAGAAGTTAAATTGGAATTGCTCTTCAACCCGTCTTACGACTCTTACCCACCTCTCTCTCGCTACTCAATCTCTCTACATCTATCACAATTCTCAAACAAAGAAACAAGAAGTTCAATTAAAGCAAATTAAGAAACAAGCGACTTCCATCTTCAGGAAAAGCTGATAAGTGCGGATTGAGGTTTCAATAATCTTGACGAGATCTGGGGCATGAACCATCAAATCAAATTCTTCTTCTTCTATGCCATTTTGAATTGGACCTGAACAAATTCACGAAGCCAAGTTTCTTAACATGAAAAGTACAGACATAATGATATGAATTTGGTAGTACATGAAAAACGGCTTTTGATTTAGTGCTTGTAAAGTGAACATGCAACCGTAGAAGTGACATTTGGATTGACACAAGAAGTGATTTGGGATCACTTAGACTTTTTCTGGGTTTTTGTTCTCTTTTTTCCAATCTTTGTCGTGCTTGAACTCTAAGGTTTCAGAGGTGTCGGGAGTTACCAAGTCCTGGTCACGGGGGAGACTAGGTTGGGGAAGGAGGTGTCGGGAGACATGGGGCTGGGTTAGTGGTGGGATTGAAGGGGATGCGAAATCGCCGAGCACCGGGGATGCGAGTAGGGATGGGCAACGGTTATGGCGGGCGGGTAACCGCGGTTACTTACTCATAACTGTTTATATCTATACCCGCATAACCGTTTACCCGTTGGGTAATTGCATAAATGTTTATACCCGTAACCTGATTATTGGTTGTACTCATTATTGATATAGTGAAAGATTGTTGTTGTTGTCCCGTGGATGTAGGCACATATTGCCGAACCATGTAAATTCTTGGTGTTATTTATCTTGGTTATTTGTTTTTCAATTTCCGGAGTATGTTCTTGTTTTTCCCATTCTTAAACGCGATATTCTCAACAAGTGGTATTAGAGCCAAGTTCGGCTGATATCCGTTTAGAATGGAGGGTTCAATTATGATGAAACTCACCCGCTCCAACTGGGTTACGTGGAAATCAAGAATGGAGGACATGCTTTATTGTAAAGATCTCCATAAGCCAATTGAAGGTGTTAAGAGCAAGCCAGAAAATATGTCTGATGCTAATTGGACCAAGATGAATTGTAAAACTATTGGTACGATTAGACAATGGGTGGATGAGAGCATCTATCACCATGTATCTAAAGAAATTGATGCGCAAGCTCTTTGGAAGAAGTTAGAATCCCTCTTTGAGAAGAAGACCGCTGCCAAGAAAGCATTCCTTATCAAAGAGCTTGTCAACATGAAGTATGCGGAAGATGTTAGTGTAACCGAGCACTTGAACAACTTTCAGAACGTGATCAATCAGGTAGCCACTATGGGTTTGAATATTGAAGAAGAGCTGCTAGCACTTTTATTGCTAGGATCCTTGCTAGATAGTTGGGAAACCTTTGTCGTAACTGTAAGCAATTCGGCTTCTAATGGCGTACTGTCTATGGATGCTGTTAAGGATAGCATGTTTAATGAAGAAACAAGGAGAAAAGCTTCAGGTGCAGGAGCTAGACAACTCTTTGTCATAGAGAAAAGAGGCAAAAATTCCGGTGAGACGAGATTCAATGGAAACTGCCACTATTGTGGGAAAAAGGGTCACATGAAGAAGCATTGTCGTAAATGGAAAAAAGAACAAAAGGATGGGAACAATATTGCAGGTGTTGTGACTTACGATGAAGAGCTTATTTGATGCAGATGATTGATGGTTTTTTGGCAAAGAAGTCTATAATTGCCTTTGCCAATGACGATGGGTATTGCGATCAGAGGGAGCCTGGTCAAGAGAAGTCTAATCAAGAGGGTCTTGGTTAATGAGTAGTTCGATCAAGGGGAGCTTGGTTATGGGTAGTTCAATCAGGGGGAGTCTAGTCATGAAAAGTTCGATCAATGGGAGTTTGGTCAAGAGGAGCAATCCTATTTTGGTATGCCTTCCTCATGGTCTGGAGGGGGAGATTGTTGGGTTTTTTCCAACCCATTATAAGTTGTCCTAAGTCTATTGGGAATTAATAGTCTTAGAGGATTAAATTGTTTTCCCAATTGGAGTTGTTTTCCCAATTGGAGTTAGTTTCTCAATTGGAGTAGGATTCATAGCTAAATTCCAATTAGGATTAATAATCCTTATTGAAGAAGACCTTTATTATATCTATATAAAGGGGCTATTGTACTAGTTTTGGGAGGGAGCAAAACAATAAATTGTATACCACTCAAGGGATTAGAGTGAGAGAATACTGTAAAGTGTGTGCAAGAGAAAAGAAAAGAGATAGTGCATTTCTTGTTCTTGTTCTTTCAGGTTTTTCAACGGTTATCCATACCTATAATCGTGTACCCATTTAACCATAACCATTTACTCATTTAACCATAACTATAACCATTTACCCATTTTTGAACCCGTTTATCTTTTTTTACCCATTTACCCATTTTTTCACCCGTCTACATGTTTTTTTTAACAACTTGAAAATTACAAAATAAAAATTTGTCATAATTTTCATTTTCTGACAATTAAACACCGTTATAGGTACATTTTAGCATGCATTTCCCTATTTTAATCATTTAAGTCCTCATACAATTCCAATAATTGAAATAATAGTTTACGAACGTTATTTTTCTGCTACACCCAAGCAAGTCTTTAATTATAATTCATATGATTACAAAGTAAAGCTTCTAAAAACATAAAGTAGTCATTATCTTGAATACTAGATGATTCAAAACTCCAAAATATTCTGAAACTAAACACTTTCGAACACGTTCAATCACAAAGTATCATCGACTCATTGTCACCAAAAGCGGCTTACAAAAGAAATGTATAAATTGAATTAGTATCCCATTTAGGAACACCGACACCAATTAGCATGAACATAATGCATTATGCAAAACCAACTGATATAAAACACCACTCAATCAACTGTTCGTTTACTAACAAAATGGCATTATGCAAAACCAACTGATATAAAACACCACTGATATAACAGTGTGCTGCTTGTATGGCAATTTCATGAATCAGTTTATAACTTTATAGACATGAATCGGTTACATTAACACAAAACCAAAATGGAAAAAGTAGTCATAAGACCATCATCCTCTCACCCACAAAACCCTATTGGCCCCTCCAATTCAATTTCGGTGGAATTCAATTTTGTGATTTCTCTGAGGGTTTTTAATTTTTTTTTTAATTTTACATATATTAAATTAAATGGGTAAATGGATATCCGTTATAACCGCGGGTAATACCTATAACCGATGGATACTTGTTATAACCGCGGATAATACTTATAACCGTCCATTTAAATTTCACGGATAAACGGTTATACCCATAACCGTTTATTTGTCTAAACGGTTATCCATAACCGTAACCGCCAACTTTAAATGGGCGAGTAACCACGGTTACCCAAATCCATGGGTATTTTGCCCATCCCTAGATGCGAGGTCAGCAGAAGGGGCGGTGAGATCAATGACGGAGGAGAAATTGGTAGAAGAAACCTTGTTTTTTGTGAACAAGTTAAAAATACGCACTATATACACTGTATGTACATTATAGGTACACGATATGCACATGATATGCTCATAGATCTGAGCTCAATCCAAAAATCCAGAGTTCACAGCTCTTTTTTGAAATCAGAAAATGAAGCAATGAGATGTAAGTATAAGAGAATTGTTATTGGCATTCCAAAAATCTCATTTTCATCATTTCACTTTGTGCATGGAGTTTGCATGGCCGATTTGTTCTATTTTGATACCAATATTACTAAAATGGCCAATTTATATCAATTTCCCTAATAATTTGGTTTGAATTTGTGTTTGGTAAGAATCCAATATAGGATTTTTTAGTTTCAAATGAAGAAGAATAGTACTAGACTGTAGTAGTAAGTGACTCTGAAATATGTAGTTAGATTCTAAGGGCATGTTTACTTAACAAAAATGGAATAAATAAGGAATGGGAGAACTTAGAAATAAGAAAAGTAAGAAAAGGAAATCGGATCCACTAGGGGAAATTTTGAAAAAAACCAAAATTTGAACTTCATATAGAATTATAGCCATCATTTTAAGTGTATGATAATTAGAGAGCTACTAGACCCACCCCGTTGTCTTATTTTCCCACCCACGTTATATTTACACCTACTATAAAAAGTTAAAAAATTTAAAATGTTATTTTCCCACCCACTATTATTCCTAAAATAACCCTTAATATATATATATATATATATATTTTGGACAAACACACACACACATATATATATAATTAGAGATAAAAAGTCACAGAGCCATACTTCAATTATACGATGTCGACAAATCAAGATGACCCACATAAAATTATCTTTTACATCTTCGACATAAACATAATCATCTACTTCTTCCATAGAAACATCAATTCATTCTTTTTGCTTTCTCTGAATGAAAGGAGATGAGAATGATGAGTTAGGGTTTAAGAGAGACAAATCGTCTAAACATAGCGTGAGAGTTATCACGCCCAAACTTTTCTTTTTTCTTTTTTTATAAAAAAAAAAGTAATGCAAATTAAATTGGGTAACTAAGGTCCTTATTAGTCAATTTACAAATTGACAAATTTGTAATTAAAAAATTCATAAAAAAGTGGGTGGGAAGATAAGACATTGGGGTGGGAATAACAGCTCTCGATAATTATAACCAAAACTTAATATGAAAGTACTAATACATCCTTACAACAAGGTTTTCTAGAAAAACCAAGATTCTTTGGGCGCTCAAATCTCACTCTCCCATGGTTGGTCGTTACGGCACTAACCTTTTGCAGAAGAAGACGTAGTCAATCCCTTCTCTGTGAGTTTTCCCTCTCGATGATTTTTGCTGTTGTTTCTTTTGAAATCAATTGAATTCGAATAGGGTTTTCTTATTTGGTGAATCTGGTTGCTTAGATTTTAAGATTTGGGTTTCGCTATCAAATTCTTTCTCCCAAATCTGCTGTCTGCAACCGATGCTATTCTTCGACAATTTTGTCAAAGGTGAAGCCATTCCATTTGCAAATCCAGATATGTAATTCTCAAGTCTCTACAATTTCACATGATTTCCCTTGAATGAACCATAAAGAGGCTGTGACCTTCTGAAGCTGAATATATCGTCGATTTTGACATAGCAAGGTTTCACAGGTGAACTTCCATCCGTAGTGTACTCGGATGAATGTGAGTTCCCGTACACTCGTACACTTAATGACCTCTTTTGAGGTGCCCCAACTTTTATATGCTCATTGAAAAAATCTATCAATTCTTGCTGCGTAAGCTGCCTCAGTGCTGCAATCTGTTTCAAGTATCAACACTACCATTAATAGGGGGACACATTTTCTTTCCTGCTTTATTTCTATTTCGTTCCAACGGTTCTTAATCATTTTTAATTTATATTGATCAGCTTGTAATTTACGGTTTTTTGCTAACTAGTTTATAATCACTTTAACATAAGCACATTTATCCGAGTACTGAAAAGAATAAAAGGCATCGATCATCTTGAATTGTATGAGCATCTTAAAAAATTGAACTCAAATTAGGGAGATATTCATACCTCAGACTCTTTCCTATCAAACTTGAGGGTCCCATCAGAAATCTCCGTCCAATAAAATCCAGCTTCTTCCCGTAAGTTCTTGTGCTTCTCAAGCTTCATGTCGATCAAAGCATTTACATTGCTCTACATACCAACCAGTTCAACAGTTATTTATTGGGGAAAAATCATATATGACATCCTACAACGAAAAGGAAAAAATCATATAGACATCCTACAACAAAAAAATTTCTTTTTCGGGTTCACATTTTATCTAGAAGTGATTAAACATTGATATTGAAAGATATCTACCATCTGTAAATGGGGTCATGAATCATCACAAAAAAGACTGATGGAAGGGCGAAGATGATATGGGTGTGGATAATAAACAAGGCAGACAGACTAATGCAAGGTAAAAATGGTATCACCGGAAGTTTTAAGGAAGTCTAAAGATGCTCCATACTGAAGAGATTAAAGCTGCATAAAAGATGTGGTAAAACTAGAAAACTAGACAACTGGAGTTAAGGATAGTCTAATTGATCTTACCTTGAATTCGTCACTTGGCATCTTATAAAGTTTAGTCTCGAACCCCTTGAGGAATTCCTCCACTCTCAAATCAATATGTGATGGATCCTGTTAAGATCAACATAACGTACTTTGGTATAGGCAGGGATAAAGCAACAGGACAACAATAATAGAAGCATGGTTATATACCTTCACTGTAGATTGTATAATAAACTGCACCCCACGGATACCAAAATCATTCCTCTGCACGAGGGCCGTGATGTAACCAAGTTGCTCAACGGATCTAAGCTGGTGGAAGGCAGGTTGCTTTGCAATAAGAGCAAACAGCTGAAGTTTCACATTCAGCATAAAATCATCCCGATGAACCTACACATATTAAGACAATTGTGTTTAAAAACAAACAAAAAAATGCTGTGCTCCAACTAAAAGCTTTTGTATTTAGAGGTCGCAGCTCTAGTAATATTCAAATTTCTTGAAAATTATTTTCTGTAATATTTTGAAGAAAAACCAGAGAAGATACTGGTTTAAAACATTTCTGTAGGAACTCTTGCAAGGTTTTGTGAATTTTGAACGAGACCATATAAAATGAAAACTTCCATCCAACAAAATCTAGTTTATTCCTTCTGTAAACAAATTTAAGAACCTGGATATAGTGGACAAGGGCAGAATTCTCGTCACTCGGATTAAGGCCTTCCACAGGGTAGAAGTAGTTCTTGCCCTTTTCAAGCTTCACGACTCTATTAGTCAAATGCTGGGATGGGAACAAAGGTTGGGAAATCGGGTTTGAGCCCTTAAATAAAACATCTTCAATATGTTGGATCATTGACTCAGCTTCATTCCTTTCAAGGTTTCCTGCAAAAGCATATAACTAACAATGAATAACAATAAAAAAAAATATATAAAAAAAAAGAGAAAACTAAAATCAAGATAACAACGGATATAACCTAAATTGTTTGAAGGAAAAAAAAAAGGTAACCTGCTGTATAACACTCTAAGAAGGCCCTCGAGAGCATCAGAGGAACAAACTTAGCAAGATCTTCAACTTGAAGGTGAGGAAGAGCTTCAAGTTCTTCCATCCATGGAGAAGTATGATCATGTAGAATTAATGCGGAGTAATTCATAGCCTGCTCATAAGGCTGTTTGAATTTCAAGTTTTGGTACTCCTTCATGAGCATTTCCTGATACGGACAAAAAGGAAAATAACAAGTAAGAAATGGTTAAAAATATACATCACTTTAGATATCAGGTTCCAATTGCTTCATCAAATTGAACTTATTTCTTTCATTCAACTTTGATTGCCGCCGTTGTTCCTCCTTTGTCTGCCCGACAGCCTACGGCCTGGACGGATCCGAGACTCGGCTTCGTGGCACGAGCTGTACAAAGTAGGTAAGAGGACCAAGACCAGGATAAAGGTCGCGGCTTTAGAACTCGGACTGCGAGACTCGGTTGCCATAGATGGTGAGTCGCTGCCTCGGACTCTCTGCTGCCAGTTCGCTCGCAGATTGGTGACTGTATGGTGGTTTCTGCATTGTGAAATGTAGAGGAGAATTGAAGGTGGGTTTAAGGGCAAAGAAGGGGATGACAGGGCCTGGGCTGGTGCCTTTTGTTGCTGCTGGGCCTAGACATATATATATTTCCTTTTTTTTTCTTTTGAAGAAATTGTATCTTTTTTTTTTTTTTCCGAAGAAACTGTAATTTAATTTTGTACAAAGAAAATTGCAAATTTTCTTAACAAAATAAATTTGTAATAAAATTGACCTTCTTTAATAAAACATTTATTCTTTTTACTTTGATGTGACTGAACTCGAAGTTGAATGTTCAAGCTGCCTACGTACCCTTCCAAAGAAAGAGATCAAGTCAAAACGTAGTTCGAATACATACATATTTTTTTTTTGGTACTTTCTTTTTGTGCCGTTTGCAGTTTTAACTCATGCAGGCAAGGAATGTTGGTGTCGTTTGCAGTTTCAGCTCGTGCAGGCAAGGAGCGTTTGGTGTTGCCTTTTAGGCTCGTGCAGACCAGGAGCGTTGGTGCCATGTACAATTTAGGCTCATGTAGGCGAGGAGCTTTGTGTCCTACAATTTAGGCTCGTGCGGACAAGGAGTTTTGGTTCGTGCAGTTTAGGCTCGTGCGAACAAGGAGCATTGGTTCGTGCAGTTTAGGCTCGTGCGAACAATGAGCATTTGTTAGATTTGTCAAGCAATTTTGAAGAGGCGTTCCTCACAATTTTCATAACAAGGAGCCTTGACTGAGTGATTGAAGAAGTCTTCGGGCAAGAAGTCGCGCATCGTGATGGCAATGGACGATCTTTGTGTCGCGATTTCATCATCCTCAACACTTTCGTGTAGCTTTGGAGGTTGACGAGAGCTGCTTTGCCCCCTTTCCAATTGGTGAACTTGTGGAGGAGACGTATGCTTCTTGTGCAGTTTCTTTGGAGTAACATGCGTCCATCCTTCAACTTTGCTTGACTCGGAGCATGCCCCGAACGGTTGAGGTAAAAACTTTAAGTCGGAAGAGCCAGAAGTGATGGTGGTATAGTTTGACTTCACCACATCGTCAAGATCTAGCTCGATGATTCCTTTCTGAGCCAGCTTCATGATGAGATCTTTCAGCACGAAGCACTTTTCTGTCGGATGACTGATGAAGTGGTGAAATTTACAGTATCTTGGGTTGTCGGTACGATTCATCTCTTCCGGGCGTCTGCACTCAGGCAAACTGATCACCTTCTTGTCCAACAGGTCATCCAGCATGGCAACCACATCAGAGTCGGGGAATGGATAAGTCTTCTCCTCAAGCTCCTTCAAAGTGCGTCTACGCATCTCTTGATCACGAAAAGCTTTGGTTTGAATCGCCTTGCCTCGTGTGGAGATTTTGACGGGAGCTGTGTTGACCGTCATTGCTTCCTTGGTGGGTTTCCACGCAGTCTTCTCCACCTTTGGCCCAACAACTTTGTCATTCTTGTAGTCGGCGATTGGTTCTTTCTTTCCATGATGGGCGATGCTTAACTCCATGTCCTGGGCGCGAGTGGCCAATTCCTCGAAGGTCCGTGGTTTAATTCCTTGAAGGATGTATTGCAAACCCCATTGCATGCCTTGGATGCACATCTCGATTGAAGAGGTTTCCAAGAGCCTGTCTTTACAGTCGAGGCTTAGAGTGCGCCATCTGTTGATGTAGTCAATGACTGGCTCGTCCTTCCACTGCTTTGTGCTCGTTAGCTCTAGCATGCTCACAGTGCGACGGATGCTGTAGAAGCGGTTGAGGAATTCTCTTTCCAATTGCTCCTAGTTGTTGATGGACTCAGGCTCTAGGTCTGTGTACCACTCAAAGGCGTTTCCTTTCAGCGAGCGCACAAACTGCTTGGCGAGGTAGTCTCCTTCGGTCCCCGCGTTATTGCAAGTTTCGACGAAATGTGCGACATGTTGCTTTGGGTTTCCTTTTCCGTCAAATTGCATAAACTTTCGGCGGTTGATAACCCCTCGGCATCCTTAAGGCGTCGATCTTCCTGGAGTATGGCTTTGCGTACAACGTGGAGGCATGAGAGCTCCATTCGTACTGTGTCTTGATGGTGTTGGTGATCATCTCTTGCAGCTGCTGGATAGAAAGAGATCCCATGAGTGCCGCTACTTGGTCTGGCTCCGGCTTCACATCGATTTTCTCCACCGGAGGCTCCTCATCCTCGTCGTTTTCTTTCTTCAGTGGATTAACCTCTGGGTCGGGTTTCTCGCCGTCCTGTGACTCCAGTCGGCTGACGAGTGTAGCTATTTGCAAGTCTTTTTCTTCCACAGTCCATGTTAGCCTTGCGATCGCTTCATTCATTTGAGCCAGTTGTTCTTCGATGGAGGTAACGCCGATGGTCATGACTTGTGCAACAAATGGACGCAGCTTTTCTTCAAATGTCCAGGGTGCTGACGAAGAATGTCGTTGGCTGCTTTGGGATGTCATCTTGTGTGCCTCAGCAGCATGCCTCGGTGCCCCCAGCGAGGTCAGGTTGATGACGGACTCGTGCCTTTGATGCTCCCCTTGCTCATTTAGCGGCACCAACTTTGAAGTGGCATGTTGAGGAGCGGTTGTGGCGCCAATGGATGCTCCGTTCATGGCGGAAGTGCTCAGGCTTCTTCCCTTTGTGAGAACGGCTTGTCCTTTGCTTGATGCCATTGATTTTGGAAGTGTGCTTGAATTTCTTGAACGGAGAAAGAGATGAGAGGTAGACATTGTCCCACCGAGCGTGCCAATTTGTGAACACGGAAAATTCCTGAAATGAAAGAGACAAGAACAACGTGCACAAACAAATATTTTGTGTTTGATGATTTTGGGTTACAATTTCTCTCAAATTTAATCCTCTGATTCGATCTCCGTAAGGTGTTGATTTGTGGATGTGCGATTGATCCAAAGAGCCGTTGGGCTTGATCTAAGGATGAACGTTCTTCAAGGGCCGTGGGCTTGATCTTTGAAGATGGATTTGAGCGGATCTTCAAGGAGCCTTTGGGGCTTGATCTTGAGGATGAGTGTTTCTTCAAGGGCCGTTGAGGCTTGATCTTGAATAACGGTGATGAACGGATCTTCCAGGGGCTTTTGGGCTTGATCTTGAAGAATAGTGATGAACGGATCTTCAAGGGCTTTTGGGCTTGATTTTGAAGAACAGTGATGAACGGATCTTCAAGGGTTTTTGGGCTTGATCTTGAAGAACGGTTGGATGTATGGATTTGTCGACGTTGTTGATCCAAAGGGCCGTTGGAGCTTGATCTTAGGATGAACGGATGATGAACGAATGAACACTTTCTTCAAGGGCTGTCGGGGCTTGATCTTGAATTGGCGGAAGTTCTTCAAGGGCCTTTGGGGCTTGATCTTGAATTGGTGGATTGTTGATCCAAGGGCCGTCGGGGCTTGATCTTGAATTGGTGGATGATTGTTAATCCAAAGGGCCGTTGGGGCTTGATCTTGGAAGAACGATGAACGAAGAACGAAGAACACTTTCTTCAAGGGCCGTCGGGGCTTGATCTTGAATTGGTGGATGATTGTTGATCCAAAGGGCCGTTTGGGCTTGATCTTAGGATGAACGATGAACGAAGAACGAAGAACGAAGAGAGCTTTCTTGATTCTTCGGGAACCTGGATGCTTGAGAGTTTCGGAGTTTCAGAGCTTCAGAGCTTCAAGAATTTTGCCTAATGATTTTTTGGTTCCTTCAAATGAATGAAATTGGCTTCTATTTATAGAATTTTCCAAGGCCTAATTTTGAATATAATATTCCAGATGAAATAAGTCATTTCTGCCAGGTGTTGACACGTGTCCTGTTTGACGACTTTTCCAACTTATTTCGATTTTTTGTTTAGACACACGCTACGTGTAAGATTTATGTAATACATGAGCGTTGAAACTTTGATTTATCGGTCAACATTTATTTACCGAAATTTCGATGTCTACAATTACCAAATGGGTAAAGCCAATGCAGATAAACAAATTCAAAAGAAAAGAAGTTCGCAAAAAAGGCAAGACAAAAATAAGAAAGCTACATTATCAAGTCTCAGAGAAACAGAAAAACACAAGAAGCAAATGTCCTGCGGAAGACAGACTAATTGATAAAATCACAAATTAGGTATATGTTCGGTCATGAAGATTAATATAATTATGATAACGATGATGATGAAATCTAGGTCCGTAGCTACAAGTAAGAATGTTCATAGTAAGTGTATTCCTATTTGGCCCACAATGTGAATGCATATTTTGAATATAAGAGAAAACAAGACTGATTGATCATGCAACCCAAAACCAATTGGCCAGGGATGCATAGTCCTAGAACATTCCACATTCTATAAATCAAGGCTTTGCATTCCCATGCGGGATATACACACAACACATCCCCTCATGTGTAGTATGACTGGGGCCCAAAAATGTGGATAATTTATATTGGGGAACATCGAAGCTCATGTGGCCGTTGCGCCTGACACGTTGGTTTCCTGTTTTGATGACACGATAGAATTAAAGCATCCCACCAATACAAACTGGACATGGGTGGAGAGGCCCAAGACATTATATTTCTTAAAGGCAATACTATACATTCTCGATACGAGATATACTCGGCAAAGATTCTCTATGCCAACTTAGAAAATCTCCATGATCATGACAAATTCTACTACGGGTTTAAGAGAGCAGGAAGAGAATATTGAAATAGCTAAATAAAGACTGTTCCAAAATTATTTCAGAAAATAGGTAGATATGATCTGTCTCTTTTCAGGAATCTTGTTGGCCGCTGCAAAAATTACCAGTTACTGTGCCGCCACTAAAAGCTTATCAAAATGCTCATCTAGAACAATGTATAGAAACATTTAAAATATAACATTTTTGGGTACAAGGAGCCGTAAGGTTACCTTGATGACAGCGAACCTATCAGCTTTCACTTTAAAGCTTGCAATCTTCTCAACTACAGTTTCTAGTAAAATTCTTAATTTGTGGTTATAGCCAACCAGAGTCACCTACATAAGAAAATAAAAGGTCAATTTACAGAAACAACAATCTAAAGAACTGGCTAGCAAGTTTCACATGGTTGAACACGATACCCGAAACCCGCTATCTGTTTGGGTTATTGCGTAAAACAGTTCAGCAACCTCAGCATAGTAAGCTGACAAAAAAGACTTAAATAAGCTCTGGTTCAAGAAAATAACACCTTTGGTGTAAGCGAAAAATAAAATAGGTCACCATCAATGGAAGCAAGTAATTAGCCGTAAATACGGAATTTTACCATATTCATTCAAGTAATCCATCAACAGCCGAGTAAACATTTTAGTTAAGACTTATGTTTCAGGGGATTCACTTGTGTGGGGACAAGTGAAATGAATCCTAACGTAAGCCTTAGGAGTAAAGAACATTGTATCCGGCTTGTACCAGAGTGTTGAACACGGCGACTTTCTTAACAGAACTGGACAGTTGGCCTGAAAAAAAAGTCAATCACATCAGAAGAATTTAAAGTTGTGCTAACTTAGAGATAGAATTTACCATTCATCACACCTTCTCATGATCATTCTTAAGTGACAAGTCCGTGGGGATGAACACATTATGGGCTGGTAGGTGCAGATTCTCATTTGGGGAAGATACTATCCATTCCTGCAATCAAACGAAAAGGTTTTGGGATCAAAGTGGTTTCCTCTTACTCCATTAAAAGGATTTGTTACATCTCTAAACTGATGAAATTAACAAACAAAACAACACCATACCTAACGCATTATATATATATATATATATATATACACACACACATATACATATATACATACATATATATATATATATATATTGATTTACATATAGAATTCATAACCAACCTGAATCATGGAGCCACTAATTTTCTCGACGGAATAAGCGGTCCCATACCATGGCTCAGTCATGTTAGTATGACCTTCAAATTTTTTTGATACCCAGAAAATTCTGTACAACAAAAAGAGCATTAGTCCATAAGTTTATGAGGAAACTTATTACAATAGACAAGAAGGATCAGCTTGGAAAATAGTTACGAAATTCTATAGAATTCAACTTAGCAATACACTTACCTGACATTTTCTGGAGAAAGCTTGTTAAGCACCATTTGGATAGTGTCTGGACTGAAGTTAGAAGGCAAGGTTGATTTTACTAGCCAATCTCTTGGGGGATATTTCTGTATATGGATATAAAATTGTCATGTGAGTAAGAAGCAAGTGAAAATTAATTACCAAACTAGAAAAGTTCCTCCTGCCCAGAACTTCTTCAGAAACAAAAGAATTTTAACAATGTCAAACAATACAATAGCAGGAAACAAGCAGTCCTCGGAAGGTACAATCATTAACTTATATACAGACACACGACACAATTATAGCACAGGGCCATTAAGAATTAACAAACTTATAACTAGCAGCTCCATAATCCACATGTAGACACAAAAAAAACTGGAAAATTTTTATATTCATTTGATACCGATGTACACAAAGCTTCCCAGTCTTGCTCTATCCCAAAAGAGAACCACCTTCCCAAATTTTTTGTAAAAAGTTCCTCCCCCTTCTTTCCAACCAAACTTCAAAATTCTCAACAAACTACAACTCCACTATCAAAAGCACCGCGTTTCTCATTTAAATAAAAAAGCATAGGGGAGATATTATATCAACCAATCTGATAGAAGAGTGCGGAGACCAGAAATTAATTTCCAAATGCTCCAACAAAATTATAGAGGAAACTACATTAAACACAAGCCATTTCAGTGTCCTTAAACAAAGCAAGATTAAACTAAGAGCTAAATACCTGCATATTTGGCGAAATGCTGACGACATAATTAATAGGCTGATTTTTGTCCTGATAATGAAACTTTGTCTCGCAAACTGCAGAAAGCTACAATAAACACAAGTCCTTTCAGAGTCCTTGAGAAAGAATCAGAAAGAAAATTTCCACACAGAATTTTGTGCATGAAAATTAACAAAAATTCTATGATTCACTCGCCAGATAAAACCACAGTAGGGTTAATACTGTTTAGAAATATGGAAAGTAAGAGAACATTGGGATGAATCATATAAGTGCCCCCGGTTTGACCCCTTGAGGCCTTGACAATCATCCTTAGACTTCTGTCTTCTTTAACGATGGAAAACAAATATGAAGGGTTGCATAACTCAGAATCAAAGAATTAATATGACGCAAAGACATATTAACCATGTTCTTGCTAACACTACGCACCAATAATTCATACTGTGAAAGATACTACAGATGATCGTAGACAAAATTCAGAGAAAGGTATCATGCACCAGTAATTCGTACATTAGAATGCATATGCATACCTCATCAAAAATCCATTTGCAGATACCCGACTGGTGTAAGAGGGAAATGTATTTGAAAAGCAAGCCTACTATGTCTTGCATATGCTCTGCAAAATAGTCAAAAGGCTTATCAAATTCTAGAAGAAGACAATACAAGTTAAAATAAGCCTCTTGACAAAAGAAAATGTTATTTAAGTATTTTAAGCTATCTTAAGTGAAGATGCACATCCAAAATGAAATGAAGCCTAAATGGAGCGGGGGTTGGGAGAACTAAGAATACCCGAAAATGGAAAAACTAAAAAGTAAACTAACCATGACCCGCGTCAGTGAGATCCATATCTACTCTAAAGAAAGAAAATTCCAAAGTCGAATCTGATTCTCCAGCACCCAAACCTGTTGCCCATCCTGCAATATTTAGAACAAAAAGAAAAACTGAGGTTAAATTAACCCATGCATACTAATTCCATCCATCCAAAGTGGGACAGAATTTGACCACATCAAAGTATTTTCATCTTTAGGTGTTAATCACTAAGTTGAGAATTTAAACATTTTTTGATACAGAGACAATTACATAAACGAAAAAGAAAAAGGAAAACACACAAGGTCCGAACAAGCAGAACAACCCAAACAACAAGAAGCAAAACAGAAAAAGAAAAGTTAGCAGAATCAAAAATCTCTAAAAACTATACAACACGATCAGAGTTTATTCAAGTTCTTAGATTAGTCATCTAAATAAGTTCCATGATAATGATGCATTATAAATAAGGCTCGAATCCAATTCCAACCTTCATAACTCAGATAAAAAACAATTATGAGGTAATGCTAATCTCACTCCCAGTTTGTCATCTGGCACTTTCTCTGTGAGTGATTTAAAATGATAAAGCATCGAGTATGAAGTGTACGATGACAAACGGGAACTGTGAACACCCTGACAAATAATGAATCATCAAACACAAAGAGGAAGCCTATGAAAGGCATTGTAATGAAAATTATGATAAAAAGTTGGCCTCAACTCTCAAGAGTTCCAAGTTCAAATACATCTGCTAAAAAACTCACCCAAAGTTTTCAAGACGGCATACAAAGACCTCTCTGCTTCGTGGCCAATGAGATGACTAAGATACCTACATGGCCCTTCCTTGTAATGGTGAATTTCTGGAGCTATTGGCCACACAAGTCCCAGCTTATGTCCCTCTTTGATTGGGACAGTTTTGACAAGAATCTGAAATTAATACAAAAGAGAAAGGTGGAAAGAATTATCCGTCTGAATATAGGACCTTTTGAAAGTTGTTGCCTTATCAGCAATTCTGTAAGTCCTGAAAGCAAGTTCAACTCAGCATAAAAAGTTTAGCAGAACCATGCGTACCTGTAAATGTTCTGATGTGCAAGGCTCACCACCGAAACGAAGGCAGCTGCGGTCAATGTTTCGAATACCCTTAAACTTGTCCTCTACAGTGGC
The DNA here is from genome assembly GCA_033962825.2 of Malus hybrid rootstock. Taxonomy (NCBI): domain Eukaryota; kingdom Viridiplantae; phylum Streptophyta; class Magnoliopsida; order Rosales; family Rosaceae; genus Malus; species Malus hybrid rootstock. The sequence goes on along the minus strand of CM066785.2, from coordinate 12,809,280 downwards.
TTGAATTTTATCTAGGCTTTCTGAAATACGAATAATGATATTTATTAACTTGACCACAGGGCAATTGAATCGGACTTTTATATGTAAATGTAGCTATAAACCTTTTCCATAAATGACAAGATGCATGACGTTAGCGGAATAATACTGTTCATAGAACTTATTAAGCTCAGCTCTGGTATCCAATCCTTTTGCTCTTGGACGGACCTCCAAAGTTTCCCAATTCCCTGAACAAGAAAAGTAGGCATCATAAGAGACATGGTAGACATTCTGAACCCCAAACAAGCATAGACAGTGGCATTGAACTCAAAATCAACACACAGTATGACTGAAATAATATGAAACGTGGCGCCCAGTCATTGTCCACATGGGCGCCACGTCATCACTTAACGGGAGAATTAACAGTTTGACTTACGGATGTATGAAACTGTCCCAAAATTAACACTTTAGGTATGACTCTAGGACGAAAAAAGCTTGATGTACTAAATGTTGAAAACCATGAAACATGAGGGTAGTAAACAGTCTTTTACCCTAGAATAAAAATTAGATAAAGTTAATTTAGATGAAGGACTGTTTACTATCAGTACTCTGAGGGCATCTCCAACGGAAAAATGCTAATTTGAGATGCAAAAACCATATTTACATCTCATTTTACATTTACGGATAATATTTTGTAAATTTATAATAATATTAGAGACTACATGCTCTGCCCGTTCTTGCTCCCAATGTACGTCATTTTTCTCTTTCATGATGTTGTCTTCATTTTTCGTAGGCCGGCATATATATGGCACTTATGCAAACTTGCAAAGTGTATAGGAACAAAAATGTTTTCCTGGATGATCTTCCTTCAAGGTACAAAGAACCAAATGTTACTCCCTCTGATAAAATGCTTTGATGCTATATTGCTTTTATTGATTTATTAAAACTCTCTTTTGATCCGTAGGTAAGCTGCCTTAAAACCCAAAACATTGTAAAATCTACCTGAACAAAGGAATAAGTTTAAGAAAAAGGAAATTAAGTTGGTGAATTAGTTGATGATGAACGATACTTTAAAATCGAATGTGTACTAGACTGAACAATTTAGGTGTAGTGTGAGAACTTATAGGGTTTTGATTCCCCTTTCTTTACTTTCTCTTTATAAGCATGCAATAAAAAATTTCAGTAGGTTAGTAATTCATGGTTTCAATTTTCGTTATCTTCCCCTTTTATGCTATCTTTTTTAATTGTTAGGACTTGTTTACCTTCACTTGGTTTTTTTGGGGGTTTAGCAAAGAGGACCAACATCAATTGGAGATCGAAATTTTCATTGGGTGGGTTTAGCAAAGAAGACCAACATCAAGTAATCCAGTCAACCACACAAATTGGTTGGAGATCGAAATTTTCACTGGGTTAATTTTTTCTTAAAGAATCTGTTTGGGTTAATATTTAATATTGGACTTTATAACGACAGAGGTCGAAGAACACAAAAGCAAAGAGAGGATTGGGCTTGGATAAAGCCAAAGGCCTAGGAAGAATTTTAAAACCATTTTAGCAAGGCATAGGCAACACGTCTATGAGAGAAGTGATGGGCGATAGAGGGCAGCCCACCTCAGCAAAAAGCATTGTTCGAGGGCATGGGCAAGCAAATAAGCTGGTGACTCACCATATTCCAGAAGCCCTCACCAAAAGGCAAGGTTGCAGTCGGGCCAAAAAGTCTAAAAGACATCTAAACTTTGCTCTCAAACAAGCAAGAAACCAGAAAGCTGCATTTTATCTAGACTGTAACGCCTCACCCCCAAAATACTTATTTTTGGGAAATAATTCAAATGATAGGCCCAATTTAAACTATTGTTTAATTTACTATCATTAATCATTATTCTTTACTTCAATTCCTTAAGTCCTCACAAAACTATGTCTGTATTTTAAATATCAAAACATACGATTAAATTATCAATTAAATCCACAAATTTCTTCTATTAAAACAACTTCTTAACAAAAGATTAATTCTCGATTATTTAAGGATGCATCTAACCCTATTTGACTGCCTACGTACCCTTGAGCGGGATCAAGCCTTTCGTAGTTCACCATTCCTTTTTAAACCATTTCCGAAAATATTCTATTAACTGAAAAATCCAACATTCAAGTTAATAATCGAAATAAACCAAAGGATACCAAATACGTAATTGGAATATCAAAATTCACATAAAAATAACGTCGGCTCACTTGCCATGCGCCGTCGCGGGTGGAGGTCTGCCGCCCCGACTCGTTGGAAAATTTCACTATTTCTAAAAATTCTCAAATTTTACAGAAATGTAAAGCCAGTCAAGGGGAACAACTTTTATACCTGAGCCGAAGTCCAATTCGGCCGGAAAGTGGCCGGAAAACACCTCGATCTGTCGGTTCTCTTCAATTTGATCATTCCGGTGTTCCATCGCCCCAAGATATGTTTGGGGTTTGTTCCTAGGACCAAAATGAGTTGAATGATGGTGGTACTCGACGGTGGTACCTGCAGATTTTTCCGATCACTGCCACACCCCCAACAACACCCTTCGGGGTATTTTACCCAAATCCAAAGCCAATTTCCAGAAATTTTTGGTTGTAAATGAGAGAGGGAAGGTCGGGGATCTATTTCCAAGCGATAAATCGGGGTAAGTCGTATGGATTCGGCCGGAAAATGCATAGGAAACCATGGTTTTCGTCGGCCGGGTCACGAAAAGGGGAAACAGGTTGAGTGACCTGGTTGTCTATCTCTCTCTCTCATTTCCCTCATGCTCTCCCCTTCTCATTTGTCATCCCAACCCTCATTTCTTTTCTCCTTTCTTTTCTCCCTTCTTCCCGTGACATATTTCCACTAAAACAGAATTTGGAGCCTTCCAGATTCATGGCAAAATGACTATTTTACCCATACTTTCGTTCGTTTCTATTTCATTCATTATAATTCCGTTTCACGAATGGTTTTCGCCTACATACTCTTGAGATCGAGTTTTATCCAAATATACCAAGAAATACGATAAAATGTATGTGGATAAAATGCATCCTTGTAAAAATTACGTTAAGCTAACTAGGGGCAATTTTGTCTTTTCCGCTTATCTATAAATTGTACGACTTAAATTATAATATTTTATGGATACAAAACTTTAAAAGTTCTCAATTAAATTTCCATAACCATAAATCGATTTATTTCCGATTTTTCTCCACATATTCATATATTTAAATTTTAAGGTTATTACATAGACTCTCCCCTTTTAGTCGTAGATCCGCCATAGAAAGCCACCTTTTGTCAATTTTAGAAGCTCTGCTACCTTCTCCTTGTATTGTAGTATCAAATCCCTTTAGTAAACCTGTTTTACATTTCATTTTCCAGAATCTACAAACCTCTATAAACACAAAGATAAGTGGTTGCAAGAAGTTGAACCTTGCCTAACAAGGTTATAATCTTGCCCGAGTCTCTTTTGTTTGTGTTTATATAAAATATATCTTGTTTGTACCATACTTGACCGATCCCGAAACTACTGAGCACTGGTCAACGTTATACCGTCAAGGATCCACAAGCGTTTCCCTCCAACCAGGATGTCAATCACAGCGCGACACGTGTCGACATCAGAAGCCAATCATAGCGCGACACGTGTCAACATTAGAGGCAAATTGCAGCACGACACGTGTCAAAGTCAAAACAAAGCTAGAGACTCTGTTCTATAAAAGGAGATCATTTTCTCACAATATTTCCTAATGTCATTTGTACTAAATCATCCACTAGAACTCACTAAAGGAAAGCTTGAACCTATGTACTTGTGTAAGCCCTTCACAACTAATGAGAACTCCTTTACTCCGTGGATGTAGCCAATCTGGGTGAACCACGTACAACTTGTGTTTGCTTTCCTGTTTCTGTCCATTTACATACCTATCCATACTAATGACCGAAGAAATCTAGCGAATGTCACAAACTTGACATTTTCTGTTGTACCAAAGTCCTCACTGATTTTGTATGTCAACATTTGGCGCTGTCTGTGGGAAACGCACTTATTCCTACCATCTTCAGCTTTGTCAAGTTGGTTTCCACCATTTGTACACTCTCTTTTGACCAGGCATCCCTCTCCAACATGGGGAGCCAAGGAAGCCACATCGCACAGAACAACACCTCCATCGCGCCTAATGTGAGGCAGCAAAAGAAGGAACGAAAGAAGATCACTCTATTTGAGATGCTCCATGAGGCTAGGCATACTCAAACACACGCGCTCATCACCTCTATGGAAGTCAACCATCAATTGGGTGCCCCGCAACACGGAAGGTCACCTGCCTTCGACATAGGTATTCCTGACGAGGAGCGAGCCACTCATCGAAATGTGATGTGAAATAATTCAACTCTCAAATTAAAACCCTATGATTGTAGTATATATAAGTAGGGATCGTTTTAGGCCGGGGATTAGAAAGGATGCTAATCTACTCAATTTAAACTTTAAAACACTAAACTAGACTAAAAAACAACTAAACTAGAATCTTATGACTCAAAACTGACCAAATTGACTCAAAACAACAAAACTAAGTTAAAAAGACTCAAAACAGACTCTAGGGAGTGATTTGGACGAATTCTAAACTAACATGACTCAAAACACTAAATGGAGATAGATTTGAACTAAATTAACTAAACTAAAACACCAAATAAGAACTAAGGGGGTTTTTGGACGAATTTGACAAAACTAAGTAAATTGCAGCAAACAAAGTAAGTTAAAACGAAATTAAGATGAATTTAAGGGTGAAAAGCTAGTTAGAGGGTCCTTCTCCACACATAAACATATGCAACATAAATCAATTTCCAGTATTGTTTCTTTAAACCATGAATGCCAATGACCCAAATTAATCGTGAATGCACTAATAACTCTCAGATTTCCCTAAATTCATTGAATTGAATGGACAACGCATCGCAACCAAATTATTCTTCTCAAGTTCCCTATATGAACACCATGATAGAGATACATTCAAAGATCATTAAGTTCCATGGAAATCATAAGCATTGACAAGATTATCGTAACTATGAACTGCATGATACTCCATCCAAGAATCTACTTAACACGATTGTGACTAGCAATCTTCACTACTTTTAATTATAAGTTCCTAACGATTAGGTGAGAGTCCTTTATAATTTAGCATCAGATTCATGTATGCAAACTAAGTATGCATCCTTAATCAACACACAAGAATAAGTTATCCATCAAACTGATAAGTAAATCATATACATGTTTTACGAAACAATAACTGAAAGTAATCAATTCATATTAAACATATGTCCATGGCTTTGAATTCACCTCTAACTAAGAAAAACTTAGTTACACATGTTCATAGCAATTGAAAAGCAAACTGAAATAAACATTGAAACTAAAACGAGGGAAGAAAGAATTCTTAGAACTCCAATGGTTGCAAGTGGCTTGCGCACAAGGTCCTTGCTCCAATGGAAGGCACGACAAGGGCTCATTCTTCTCCAAAGTTGCAGCAAAGGTTTGTAGAATGGTGTGGGTTGCGGCTGAGAGGGTTTTAGAATTATATGGGGTTGGTGGTCGAATTTGTGGCTGAAATTATATATTTATAGGCTAAGCAAACCCTAGGGAAATCAGACTAGGGTTAGAAATCAACAGAAATAAAGGATTATGGCCCTAGGGTGCGGCACAAGGCTTGGGCTTCAAGAAAAGGGTCACAGCTTTATTAATTTCTGAAAAGGCTTTGCACAATCCAAATCCACAAGGAAAAAGGCCAATAAAATCAGAATCCAAGAGGGAAAAAGGGTGAGGAAGTGCGGCAGGAATTGAAGGGAAAAAGGAATGGATTGCAAGGCAAGGCAATGCCTTCTAGAAGGGAATAGGCACCATACTTTTAGGGTTTCTAGAAACAATGTGTTTTGTGGCAGAAATTAGGACTTTTAGAAGGGAATGCTTCTAGAAATAGCTTCTAGAAATAGATATTTAGGTCCCCTTGCAGCTGGATTTAAGGTATGATGAGATTAGGATAGGATAAGATAAGATAAGGTTAGTTTGGATAAGATAAGGTTGGATAAGGTTTTGGATAGTATTCCTTCTTTTGAGCTGATTCCTTATCTTCTTTGTCTTGAATTTAATTTCTTCATCTCCTTATCATATTCCTAGCCTTTTGAGCTCCAAAAACGTCCATCCACCTTAGCCCATAAATGTGTTATCCATTTGGTGCCCGATAGTGCTCTAAAATGCTTCAAAGTGCACTTTCTTGCCAACTTTGCCAATTAGACCTACAAACACACGAAAATAGCTTAAAACACTATAATAAGTAAGAACTAACAACATAAATGCAAGAAAACAAGCTAACTAAGTCGCATAAATATGCTCCTATCAAATTCCCCCACACTTAGCTTTTGCTAGTCCTCGAGCAAAACAAAGGAAACAAAACAACAAAGTATAACCTAAACCTTCCAACGTTTGCCTCAGGGATTTCCAATGAAACATGACATATTAAAAATCACTACTCACATAGATTTTAGCCATCCCTACCTCGAGCACATACTTAATCACAGTCACCACTCACTAGCTCGCATTTAATCAATTTAAAACAATGTTTTGAATGTAGTAACATGCCTTAGAGAATCCTTCAATTCCTCATCGGATATACACTCTATTTTCACACAGAATTTCTAACTACACTCCCTATACTAGGTATATGTGAGAAGAGTGATGTAAACATGTAGACTAGCCACTCACATATGCTTTAAGCAAAGAAAGCACTTTCTAGAATTATTAATGCATGTATATATATGATCTCATGAATGAAATGTCACTACTTAGACGCGAGAACCAGGGATACCATATGCTCATACCAATCCCAAACTCCACAGATTGAAACACACAAAAACCAAGATAGAAGTCAAAGGGTTGTAATGGGGCTAAGGGTATTGGCTAACAAAGAAAGGTAAGGATAAACAAAAGTTCTTAAAGCAATAGTAAGCAAAGTAATGAAATCAACTTAGAATTCACTCTTGAATGCAGCAAATAACTCGAAACACTAAGGGGATTTCGTACATACTTAGGGTCATATTCAAACTTTTTGGACCCTTTCTTCAACAACCAATACTTGTGAGCTCTTTCTTACTTATTTCACAACTTTTTTTTTTCTTTTTCCTTCTTTTCACGTTTGTTTTCTTTTTTTTCACTTTTCTTTTTTTTTTCTTTTCTACTCGTGTACATATCCTTCCCCCACACTTGATTTCTGCAATATGTTTGATCAAAAGGAATTCCCTCTAAGTCATGCTCCACTATACTTTAAGAACAAGGGTATGGATAGTCCTATTCTAGGCTAGGTAGGGGTAATGTGGCTAACAAAGAAAATAGGCTAAATAAAGCTCAAAGGGGTTAAACCTACAAAAACAAATGCATGGGATGAAGGCTTTTTGGCTCTGGTGGTAACTACTAAACAACTTCATCTTGTTATATGTTATGCACTCAATTTTAAGTTTTGAATGAAACATGCATGAGTTCTAGTATTTGGAACTAAAGTGATAAAACGCATTCTAAGTAGCAACCAAGCAAAGAATAATGAGATCATGCAACGACTTTAGAAAACAAGAAATCACAAATTAATAACTCTCCAAACAAAGTTTAGGCTCAAGTCTCTCAAGGTTGTAGCGTTAGTTTGAGTTTTTTCCTTCAAGCATGTTACAAAAACTGATTTTTTCTTTGTGATTACATGTGAATTCGTAAACGACAACTATAACCAAGCATAAACCAAATAGCATATCAAACTTCCATCCATGTTTGTAACATTCTTTAACAGTCATGCAATTAAAAACCAAATCCTCATCATTGTGTTGGAAGGTACCCTAAGACACAAACACACAAAAATGACTCTAAACGACTCTTTTTGGGTTTTTCAAAACGTTTTCTAATTTTTGTTTCAAATTTTCGTATTTTTCTTTCAAAACACATTAAAACACTTAAAAACAGTGAGACACAACTCTAGTGGTGCTAGGTGATAAAAACCCACGAATTTTCAATAAAAACACTTGTTTACCCCCCCCCCACACACACACACTTAAACCAAACATTTTCATCAATGTTTCAAACATAAACTCACACTCAAACAAGCAAACAGCGCAACTAACAAACACGACAATCATGGCAAAGTAAAAACAAGAAAGAGTAGAGGTTAGGAACGCAAATCTAGTTATGGAGTTAGAATTTCATCAAGCCCTCGTTTCAAAACATGGGTTGCCTCCCAAGAAGCGCTTACTTTAACGTCTTCCAGTCGGACGATACCTCATTTTAAGCTCCATTAGGGTTCACGGCATGGAGGGGTATTTCCTCCACAACATGTTCCTCAAAATACTCATGCATTGGATATATGAATGGCAGGGGATAATGATCATTCCTGATTGTGGCGTTTCGCTTCCTAAAGTCAATGTAATTATTCCCACCAGTTTGGATTCGATTGGGCACCTGCACCATACAAGGCAAAAACCTATTAGTTGAAATGGAAATTGGAATTGGGGGAGGTGGCTCACCAATGTGCTGCAATGAAGTGGCATCATTGTCAACAGATGCACAAGGGGTGCTCTCGGCCAGATTGTGTATTTTGAGGGTAGTGGTGTGTTCTCTGTGCTCCACTCCAATTCCCTCTTCGTTGGTGGTTCAAAATTCATCCTTCTTAATTGGTGTTGAATTTTCCTGCCCTATATTTTTAATTACATCAATAGCAAAACAAGATCGAACATCATTAAGATTCTCAATAGTTTCAGAAACTTTAAAGTTAATCATATCGCCACCAAACGCCATTGTTAACGCTCCCTTGGCCACATCAATCTTGGTTTGGGCTGTTTTCATGAAAGGTCGTCCAAGTAAGATTTGCGATGGTGGAGAGTGGGCTGAATCCTCCATGTCAAGCACATAGAAATCTGCAGGAAAAATCAAATGGTCTACCTGCACCAAAACATCCTCCAAAACTCCTTTCAGATATGCATTAGAACAATCGGCTAATTGGATAATAACTCCATCATTTTTAAGCGCTCCTAGATTCATAGATGCATAAACAGAATATGGCATGACATTAATTGATGCACCTAAATCTAGCATAGTATGTTCAAACCTTGTATTACCAATTACACAAGGGATGGTGAAACTACCTGGATCTTTGCATTTAGGTGGCAACTTTCTTTGCAACATTGCAGAGACATTTTCACTCACATGTACCACCTCCTTCTCCGAAATCCGTTTCCTTGTTGTATAAAGCTTCTTCAAAAACTTAGCATACTTCGGAATTTGCTTCATTGCATCAAGGAGTGGAATACTCACTTGCACCTTCCTAAACGTCTCAAGAATGTCCTTCTCATTCTCTTCCTTCTTTGATTGCATGAATCTGCGAGGGAAAGGTGCATTGGGTGGAATATGGTTAGAATGGGTCAAAATTGAATCACCCTTACCTGAATTGGACGGCTCAGGTGCATTAGGTGGCTACGGTAAGAATGATTCTTTCCTTGTCGTGGCGTTGTCCAATTCTTCCTCGTTGATCAGCAGCTTGTCGTCCTCTTTTTGACTTGAATTGGATGTGTTTGGCGTGATTCCAACCTCTTTTCCACTTCTCAATGTGATGGCCTTAGCGGTTTCAAACCCTCCCTTCAGATTCACAATGGTTGAACTAGAAAGTTTTCCTTCTTCTCGAAACTGCCCCATGAACTCTGAAATATGCCTTATTTGTTTCTTCACTTCACTCATCTCCTTGGCTTGATTTTGTTGGCCCTGCGTTAATGAAGTTAGTAATTGAAGAAACGTATCATTATCTAATGACAAACTTAAGTTTGGTTGGGCAGATTGTGTTGGAAGTTGTGGTGGTACGATTTGCCTTTGATAGAGCTCAGGAGGTGGCTATCTATATCCTCCTTGTTGTTGGGGTTGTTGAGGCTCCCTCCACTTGAAATTTGGATGATCTCTCCAGCCCGGATTGTAGGTATTAGAGTATGGATCATTCCGTGGCTGGTTTTGGCCTTAATAGCCCACGGCATGGGCAGTTTCCCATCCTCCATTCTCAATCAATTAGGGGCATTGGTCATTGAGATGTCCTTGCATGGAGCACACGCCACAGATTGTATTTTCTTGCACTTTGGGTTTATCAACAACCTGTGACATAAGAAGAGTGAGATTAGCCAATTGAGATTTAATTTCAGATATTGCACTTACCTCGTTGACATGTTGCTGCCGTGGGGGCTCTCTTCCTCCAACTCTTTCATATTGTTGTGCATTCAAGGCTCGATTTGCAATTAAGATCTTTGCAGCAACTGGAGTCTTGTCAACCAAAGCACCTCCCGCTGAAGCATCAAGCATTTGTCTCTCAATTGGAAGAAGTCTTTCGTAGAAATATTGAATTAAAAGCTCCTCATTCATCTGATGTTATGGTCAAGATGCAACTAATGTCTTGAAATGCTCATAATATGCTAGAAACGATTCTCCTTGGTTTTGTTGAATGCCACTGATTTTCTTCCTCAACATAATGACCCTTGAAGTTGGGAAGAATTTCTCCAAGAATGCTCTCTTCATGCTTTCCCAAGAAGTGACAGTTCCAGGTGCTAATTCGTAGAGCCAATCTTTAGCCTTGTCCATAAGAGAGAATGGAAAGGCTTTCATCTTCAATATGCTCCCATCAACATTGATTGGTGTCATGCTCGAACAAAGAACTTCGAATTCCTTCAAGTGCTTTGTTTGGATCTTCCATAGACAGCCCATGGTATTTGGGAATATGATGCAGCAAGCTTGACTTCAATTCAAACTCATCAGTCTTGCCTTCAGTTGCCCTAGGATACTGAATGCATAGGGGTGCGGCATTGTCCAATCCCGAGGCTGAAAGTTCCTTGATTGTTCGATTGTCCGTAGCCATGGCTTGTTCTTCCTCCTCATTTTCTTCAAATTCGGATTCAGAACTAGGTGGACTAGGTTCTGGGTGCCTCCTCTTTCTTCTCAAAGTTCTTTCAAAATCGTCGTCAAACTCCAAGATATTTGCACTAATATGTTGTGAACTTCGAGTCATAAACTAGCACCTAAAACAAAGCAACCAAAACAAAACGAAATCAGAAAACAAAACAGAAACAAAACAAACAAAAACACACGGCATTACTAGGGGAAGATTAGCAAGTTTGCTAATCCCTGGCAATGGTGCCAAAATTTTATGTGAAATAATCCAACACTCAAATTAAAACCCTATGATTATAGTACATGTAAGTATGGATCGTTTTAAGCCGGGGATTAGAAGGGATGCTAATCTACTCAATTTAAACTTTAAAACACTAAACTAGACTAAAAAACAACTAAACTAGAATCTTATGACTCAAAACTGACCCAATTGACTCAAAACAGCAAAACTAAGTTAAAAAGACTCAAAACAGACTCTAGGGAGTGATTTGGACGAATTCTAAACTAACCTGACTCAAAACACTAAATGGAGACAGATTTGAACTAAATTAACTAAACTAAAACATCAAATAAGAACTAAGGGGGTTTTTGGACAAATTTGACAAAACTAAGTAAATTGCAGCAAACAAAGTAAGTTAAAACGAAATTAAGATGAATTCAAGGGTGAAAAGCTAGTTAGAGGGTCCTTCTCCACACATAAACATATGCAACATAAATCGATTTCCAGTATTGTTTCTTTAAACCATGAATGACAATGCCCCAAATTAATCGTGAATGCACTAATTAACTCTCAGATTTCCCTAAATTCATTGAATTGAATGGACAACGCATAGCAACCAAATTATTCTTCTCAAGTTCCCTATATGAACACCATGATAGAGATACATTCAAAGATCATTAAGTTCCATGGAAATCATAAGCATTGACAAGACTATCGTAACTATGAACTGCATGATACTCCATCCAAGAATCTACTTAACACGATTGTGACTAGCAATCTTCACTACTTTTAATTACAAGTTCCTAATGATTAGGTGAAAGTCCCTTATAATTTAGCATCAGATTCATGTATGCAAACTAAGTATGCATCCTTAATCAACACACAAGAATAAGTTATCCATCAAACTGATAAGTAAATCATATACATGTTTTACGAAACAATAACTGAAAGTAATCAATTCATATTAAACATATGTCCATGGCTTTGAATTCACCTCTAACTAAGAAAAACTTAGTTACACATGTTCATAGCAATTGAAAAGCAAACTGAAATAAACATTGAAACTAAAACGAGGGAAGAAAGAATTCTTAGAACTCCAATGGTTGCAGGTGGCTTGCGCACAAGGTCCTTGCTCCAATGGAAAGCATGACAAGGGCTCCTTCTTCTCCAAAGTTGCAGCAAAGGTTTGTAGAATGGTGTGGATTGCGGCTGAGAGGGTTTTAGAATTATATGGGGGTGGTGGTCGAATTTGTGGCTGAAATTATATATTTATAGGCTAAGCAAACCCTAGGGAAATCAGACTAGGGTTAGAAATCAACAGAAATAAAGGATTAGGGCCTTAGGGTGCGTCACAAGGCTTGGGCTTCAAGAAAAGGGTCACAGCCTTATTAATTTCTGAAAAGGCTTTGCATAATCCAAATCCACAAGGAAAAAGGCCAATAAAATCAGAATCCAAGAGGGAAAAAGGGTGGGGCAGTGCGGCAGGAATTGGAGGGAAAAGGGAATGGATTGCAAGGCAAGGCAATGCCTTCTAGAAGGGAATTGGCACCATACTTTTAGGGTTTCTAGAAACAATGTGTTTTGTGGCAGAAATTAGGACTTCTAGAAGGGAATGCTTCTAGAAATAGCTTCTAGAAATAGATATTTAGGGTCCCCTTGCAGCTGGATTTAAGGTATGATAAGATTAGGATAGGATAAGATAAAATAAGGTTAGTTTGGATAAGATAAGGTTGGAAAAGGTTTTGGATAATATTCCTTCTTTTGAGATGATTCCTTATCTTCTTTGTCTTGAATTTAATTTCTTCATCTCCTTATCATATTCTTAGCCTTTTGAGCTCCAAAAACGTCCATCCACCTTATCCCATACATGTGCTATCTATTTGGTGCCCAAAAGTGCTCTAAAATGCTTCAAAATGTAATTTCTTGCCAACTTTGCCAATTAGACCTACAAACACACGAAAATAGCTTAAAACACTATAATAAGTAAGAACTAACAACATAAATGCAAGAAAACAAGCTAACTAAGTCGCATAAATATCCTCCTATCAAAATGTCAATCAATATGAGACTTCTCTCAACCCAGCTGCTTCGACCCGAAGTAGGAGAAGTGGAGGAAGGCACATTCTTGCAGAAGGAATGGAAGGATCAAGAGCCGTTTACCATGACTGTCGAGACTTCCTAAGACAGTGTCAAAAAAATTCTATCCACATAGGCTCAAGGATCAAAGACCCAAGAGTCATCGAAGGGCTCGGTCATCTACCACAACATAGGCCAACGCCTAATCCAAGAAAGGAACCACATGCCTTGAAGGGACAAGAAGGTGAAGGAGACTCGGGGGACTTCCAAAAGGCACGTCTCGAAAGCCAGTACGGTGAATCTAAGAAAAAGCAACATGCCCTTGACCAAACTTTCATACTTCCAAAGAATGAGGAAAATTTGCGAATGAGAGTTCTAATGATGCTTGACTCCACTCAGGACCTTCTTATCCTGCATCTCCTTGAAGAAGTGAACAGGCTAAAGGCCGAGCGTCATGTCCAAATCCCTAGCTAGGATCAACCAAGGCCCGGCCCTCTGACAAAGAAAATCCTTGGCACCCCTCTACAAGGAGAAACGAAACAAAAGCTTGGCTTGCAATCTTATACTGGGAGGGAAGATCCGATTGAGCATATATACCTCTTTGAATCTACCATGGCATACCGAATACAAAATGATGAGGAACGATGTCTCATATTCCCCTCAACTCTCCCTGGTAGAGCTCTCAATTGGTATTGTCATCTTCGACCTAATACTGTGGATTCATTCGTTGAGCTAAGGAGACTCTTCGTGGCTCAACGTATCTTCCAAGCTGATCGCGTACACTTCGTTGATGAGCTATACACTATTCGTCAGAAATCAAATGAGTCATTGTGTGAATATGTCGGTCGCTTCAGCTATGAATATTCTCGTTGTGGTGAGGCAGATGATAAAACAGTACTTAAAGCCTTCACGGTAGGCATGCATGAATGCTTCTTCAAGTACATGATGGATGCTAACACTTGGAAGACTTACTTTGAGGTAATGATGCAAGCTTACAACCATGTATTTGCCGAGGTAAGGATTTTCCAAGGGAACCCCCATATGGTTAACCCCTATTAACAAGTGGGAAGTGGAAGTCAAGTTCTACCAAGTGAGGAGATATTGGCAATTCAGACACCTATTGCATCCTCTCCTGCCTCATTTAGCTACTCACTAAGTCACCAAACGTATTCGTCTCTTGGAAAGAGGAAGGATTTTTCCTCTTAGCAAGCTCATTACAACAAGAGGGATAAAAGTTCGTATCAAGACAACCAGGGGTGAACGTACTGTCGACTATTATGACTATGGGGCCAAGCCTCACTCTTTCAAAGTGGAGGACTAGGTACTGAAGGAAATGCTATTATAAGAAGGCATACACATTACAAATGTTTTGACACTCAACCGCTTGAGATCTTTTGTCACACAAGCCATTCGGCAAATATTTAAAGAAAAGGGAATTCAGACAACTTCTTCTGAGTCTTTTGCATTCCTAGCATTGGAACACTTGGTCTACGCTGACCTACCTCTATACTCCAAGTCAGAGCTTCAACATGCGTACTTTGACACTAAGTAAGTGATACTAAGTGTTACAACCAACATGGTTCACATATCATAAGCATGGATTCCTTCATGCATAGCAAAACATTCATAAGCATCATTCATGCCAACACATTCATACATAAACATCATACATTCTAACACATTCATACAGAAACATCATACATTCCAACACATTCATACATAAACCAACTGTGCTTCGAAAGGGTTCAACATACTTTGTGTCATTCGACACTTGCTACAATGTGCCTCGGCACCTTGCCCTTATTCTTACCAACTAGGTGATAAAGGAACTCACCTTCGTGCCACCAACCAGGTGATGAAATGTACAACCCGTAGTCTAATATTATTTGGCAACTTGCCACTCTTATCACCAACCAAATGAAGAAAGAACTTATCTTCATGCCACTAACCAGGTGATGAAATGTACAACCCGTACTCTAATATTATTTGGCAACTTGCCATTCTTATCACCAACCAGGTGAAGAAGGAACTCATCTTCGTGCTACTAACTAGGTGATGAAATGTACAACCTGTACTATAATATTATTTGGCAACTTGCCACTCTTATCACCAACTATGTGAAGAAGGAACTCATCTTCGTGCCACCAACCAGGTGATGAAATGTGATAAAAGGTGATGAAGGAACTCACCTTCGTACCACCAACCAAGTGATGAAAGCAACTCACCATTCATTCCACCAACTAGAAGACGAGTGCTACAACTTGTACATGTGAACTCCTAGCATTCACAAATAATAAAAAACCCTCAAGATTTACAACTCAACTAGGGGAGCACTTATGCCCAACAAGAGTTATAGTCACCAACAAAGTCTTATTGCAAGCCAACAATGGCTTCAATGCATGGTATACGAAGATCAAGCTTTTTAGCCCTCTTGCATCTACTTCAAACATTTCTCCTCTGTAACAATGCAAATACTAAAACTCGTAGAAAGCTTCACACACTGTTCATCAAGACTGTTCGAAGCAAATTCAATTTATATGGTTCATCCAAACCTTCGACTACTACAAGGTGCAGTGTTCTAAAAAACGGCCTAGGCGGCCGCCTAGGCGCTGGACGGTGGTACCCGAGGTGATTTCTTGCAAATCGGTTGGAAAAATCGGTAGGGCTCTAGGCGGGCACCTAGATGGCCTCATACATAAAAAAAAATATAAAAAAAAAACATGTGTTAGTCTTCTTATTTTTTCTGTCTCAAATCATCAAATGGACACATATTCAACAATGGCAGGGGCGATGCTTACCTCTGTGGGAAGATTGGAGCTTCAATGTGCCATCATTCCCATGGTAAGACTCGCTGGTTTTGGTTTTTGCAGAGAAGATTAACTATTATGAGTAGCTAAAGATGAGTGGGTGTATTGAAATGAGAGAGGAGGGTCAAGCATTGGAGCTAAAATGGTAGATGAGGAACGGCTAGGGTTATTCATTATAGGGAAATGAGAGCTATTTGTTTTTTTTTTTAAATCTTAAAAGAGAGATAGAGAGGTATGAGAGAAATGGGAAAAAGGGTCGAGTGAAATCTGAAATGAGAGGGGTCCTGCAATTGAGAGATATCTCTCATATTCTAGAGAGAGGGGCCTAGAATTTCTAAAAAGCAATCAGAAATGTGGGCACATCTTAACCTTTATTTTGGAATCCTAAGAAATTCACCACATGGATGCATGACACGTGTGCATGCCATGTCTGTTGAAAGGAACGTTCTGACACGGAGAGACAGAGAGCCGTTTGGGGCTCTGGGCTCGAGGCAAGACAGGGAGTGTCGCAGATGCTAGGGTTTTTTTTTTTGAAATGAACATGAAGCTGCTAAATTAGCATATATTATAGTTGTTGCTAAAAATTGACACCAGTGTGGACTTGGACGTGTTGGTCAGCGCGTCCTCACCAGCTCCCAGGTTTCCAGTTCGAACCCTGCGTCCATCATATTTTTCTTTCTTTTTTATGAACCTTTCTCATGGCTCCAGGTCTTGGTTTCGAATCCAGGTGCGCCCCTTCCTTTTTCTTCTGTCCTTTTTGTTTTATTATTTGTTTATTTTTATTTGGTTGTTTCTTTTATGTTTTTCCTTTCTTTTAGTTTGTTTGTCCTAGGCGTTCGTTTTTATTAAAGTAGGACATAAAATCAATTATCTCAAATTTCTAGTTTACAATAATTAATTGGAATTTGGTTTGCTTCACATTATTTAATAATTCATGTGGAGAACGACCTTGCGAGATCCGTTTATACTACAATAACGTTGTCATTCTTGCAAGTATGATAGGAGTTTTTAACACTTTCGCGTATCTTGTAAAAGTTACATTACTATATTTCCTTATTTTCCTCCTATTTTTCATTTTATGTGGTTTTAAATTGTGAACTTGTTGTACATGTATCATCCTACAATACTCCTTACTATGGTTATAGATATATGCTTAATGTGTTTTTAAATTTTGGACTTGTTGTACATGTATTATCCATGGATTTCATACAAGTATAATTTTTTGTAAGTGTCAATATGCACTTATTTACAAGATATACAAGAAATTTACCTAAATCCGCCTAGGCCGCCTAGGCGCCCGCCTAGACCCCGCCTAGGCGCCTAGGCGCTAGGCACCAGCTCACCCCCCGACTAGCACCGCCTAGGCGCCTAGGCGCTAGGCACCAGCTCACCGCCCGACTAGCGCCTAGCGTTTTTTAGAACCTTGACAAGGTGTGGCTTGCATCACAATCTCTTGCACAGCAGTGTGGAAGCAAAATTTGTATATGTTGTCTCTCCTACATTTTCAAATTTCTAGTTTCCCCAAAAAAAAAAAAAAAAAAAGGGAAATTGAGAAATTCAACAACTTCAACAAATGGAGGGCAACTACAATTCTCAAAAGCTTCACACACTCTTGATCAAGATAGTGTGAAGCAAAATCAATTTATGGTGCCAACAAAGCTTCATCAAAGGAGTTCAACCACAATTCTCAAAAGCTTCACACACTCTTGATCAAGATAGTGTGAAGGAAAATCAAGTTATGGTGTCAACAAAGCTTCACCTACAAAATTTCAACCACAAAGCTTCACCTATAAAGTTTCAACCTCAAAGCTTCACCACAAAGCTTCACTTACAAAGCTTCAACCTTTAAAGCTTCACCTACAAAGCTTCAACATCAAAGCTTCACCTACAAAGCTTCAACATCAAAGCTTCACCTACAAAGCTTCAACACAAAAGCTTCACCTACAAAGCTTCAACCTCAAAGTTTCACCTACAAAGCTTCAACACAAAAGTTTCACCTACCAAGTTTCACTACAAAGCTTCAACATCAAAAGTTTCATCTACAAAGCTTCAACATCAAAGTTTCACCTACAAAGTTTCAACCTCAAAGCTTCACCTAAAAAGCTTCAACACAAAAGTTTCACCTACAAAGCTTCAACCTCAAAACTTCAACCTCAAAGCTTCACATAAAAAGCTTCAACACAAAAGCTTCACCTACCAAGCTTCACTATAAAGCTTCACCCACCTAGCTTCACTACAAAGCTTCAACCTCAAAGCTTCACCAACAAAAGCTTCAAAAAATGAAGGGCAACTACAAATGCGAAAAGCTTCACATACTCTTGACCAAGATAGTGTGAAGCAAAATCAATTCATGGTACCCAACAAAGCTTCACCTGCAAAGCTTCAACACAAAAGCTTCACCAACAAAAGCTTCAAAAAATGGAGGGCAACTACAAATGCCAAAAGCTTCACACACTCTTGATTAAGATAGTGTGAAGCAAAATCAATTCATGGTACCCAACAATGCTTCAACCTCAAAGCTTCACCTACAAAGCTTCAACACAAAAGCTTCACCTACAAAGCTTCACCAACAAAAGCTTCAACAAATGGAGGGCAACTACAAATGCCAAAAATCTTCACACTCTTGATCAAGATAGTGTGAAGCAAAATCAATTCATGGTACCCAAAAAATAAATCAATAAATAAAATAAAATTTTGAAAATTCAAAAATTCAAAAAAAAAAAAAAAAGGGCCTAGGCCTCCCCTTCTTTGGGCCTAACAACTTTCATAACAAATATATATATATATATATATATGAAGGAGGAGTTTTGGGCTACCACTTAGAAAGGAAAATGGTGAAGTTTTGTTACTTTGGAAACTTGGCTACTAGCAAGACACCTTATTCGTCAACTCCCTCGACCAGAGACTTGAGGGACTCATACCATATACTACTACACCTCGATACTTGGAAGTTTCACAACTACTCATTGACTTGGATCTTTCAAGTCTCCAACCGAGAAGTTTTCCTCACTCGGGAAATTAAGGGAGCACTACCTCAACCTACAGGATCCACCCACGAAGTTTCAACATGCAAACTTCAACAAAAGAAAAAATTCAAAGAACTTAGTGAATGATGCCTTAGTGTATTTAACACAATACGCTAAATGAAGTAAAACTTATTTATTGATATCTTCGATAAATTACAGATACGTGCATACACATGAATCAAAACAAACAAACACATAGGAGGGGGCCTTCACAAAGGTTGCTCATGAGAAGTCTCAGCACTCGACAGAGCCCCAGAAATATGAGGCACCGGAGGGTGATCATTTGGAGTCTCAATACTGGGCAGAACCCCAGAAAGATGAGGCACCGGAGGTTGATCATTTGGAGTTTCAGTATGTGGTACAACCCCAAAAGACGAAGGCAATAAATGTCTTTCGAACAAACCCACAAACCTCTAATGATCAATTAAAATCTGACCATCAGATTTCTGCAACTGGTCAAGCTTCCTCTTCATGCTTGTAGCGTAGTTATGTGCGAGCCTGTGCAACTGTTTATTCTCGTGATTGAGCCCTCTGATCTCATGTTTGAGACTTACCACTTCAGCCGCCAATGATTCAACTTGGCGGGTTCGAGCAAATAGGCATTGGGCCATATTAGACACAGAACCCACATACTGAACACTGAGAGCCAGAGAATCCTTAACAGCCAACTCATCGGACCGTCTGGAAAGTAGTATGTTATCTTTGGGAGTGAGAAGGTTCCTAGCCACCACCGCAACAATCATATCATTCTTCATCACAGAGTCCTCAATGGTAAGATGACCAATAGGGGATAAGAAAGATGAGCGCTATATGTTGTCTTGAGGAGACATGGCTGCCTCTTCACCAAAGTTCAAGTCAAAACGACGATCGGATGGGCCTGACATTTTCAGAAATGATGAAGGAAAAATAAGTCCAATAAATCTCTGAAGTACAAAAATAAGGGGAAAATTCCTACAAGCAATAACTCTATGAACGTACTTCTTGCACACAATTGGTGCCCCTATAAAAGAAAGGGCAACATGGTCGTTTGTTCAAAAATCGAAGAGGCACCACTCTCCAGATTTCGAGAAGTGGATTTTCCTGAGTAAAATCTGTTGGCAATCTCCACACGCAACATCAGCTCATCAGGTACCACATATAACTTTGCCAAAGATCTCTGACAAAGTTTAGACACATAAAATTTGAAGGTTCAGCAACCCTACTATTACCCACAAGGGTAAAGGAACAGCACCATTGCTTAATAACTGGAAAGTCCTTATGTGTGTCAACCTCCGTGCTCCGTGGCAAGACAGACTGGCAAAAATGCCCAACCTTTACTCACATCCGAGAAAACACTCCCAACATGATTGCTTGCTCAAAAATAGAAGAGGCACCGCTATTCGAATCTTGAGAGTCAGATCCCCCAACATGATTACTTGCTCAAAAATTGAAGGGTCACCGCTCTCCAAATCTCGAAAGCTAGACTCCCAACAGGATTGCTTTCTCAAAAATCGAAGAGGCACCGCTCTCCGAATCTCGAAAGCCAGACTCCCAACATGATTGCTTTCTCAAAAATCGAAGAGGCACCGCTCTCCAAATCTCGAGAGTCAGATCCCCAATAGGATTGCTTGTTAAAAAATCGAAGAGGCAACGCTCTCCGAATTTCGAGAGCCAGATCATTAACATATCTTCTTGCTCGAAAATCGAAAAGGCACTACTCTCCGAGCTTCAAGAGCCAGATTTCCTTGGATAAAGCTTGCAGCTCCTACTACATTGCTATGACCAAGAAGGGTAAAGGAATATCATTACTACTTGTTGTTGAGGAAACTCCTATATATGTTGACCTCCATCCTCCACGGACAGGTAGACCTGCAAAAATGCTCAACCTTTTCTCATATCTGAGAGGGCACTCCCAACAAAGCCTCTCGAAATACTCAGCTTTCTTCCCCCCTCCTAATAATACCTCTGCAAACCAGCCACACCAAAGCAAGAGTATCTCATATCATTAGGATCAAAAGTAAGAGTATCCTATATCATGCTTTTTCATTGTCTTTTCCTTTGCCCTTGCTCTTACCTGCAAGACAATGAGAAAGAAAGCAATCAATCAGAACCTAAAATCAAATTTCCGATCTGGAACTAATTTCCTGGAACCTTTGCTTGGTTGCTCACCTAGCATAACTCTTGAGAACTCATCCTCAACTGTTGTCAAGGTCACGAATCCATTCGGCAAATACCTCAGAACAGTTGATACGATACTGGCTATTTACGCTAAAGCTGCTAAGCATGGATGAGTCACTAAGAAGTAGTGCTTTGAAAGACCATTTAAATGCAAAAGTTGTGCACCACTTCTACTATGCAAAATATTGAAGCAGAAGGTTCAACATGAGCTAAAACAGATCACTATAGCACGATGCCCTTCCTACAGAACAACATAATTTAGACGGAGGAGTCTAAATCAAATCCAAGCTCGGCATCACTGTCATATCCGAAGAGCTCAAGACACTTCAACAACCTTTCGCTGGCAACGTCGCCAAAGAGCAAAGCCTCGCTATACCACATCCACTACTTTGTCAACAGCAAAAGTATCTCATATCATCTAGGTCGAACGAATTCTTGATTTGATTGACTTGTTTTGACCCTCAAATTCTTGAGTCGGCCTTATACTCTGGAGGAAACCAGAAAACCCTCCAGCTCAGTTCAAGAATAAGCCTGTGGAAAGTTACTTCTTCAAAAGCAAAAGTATCTCATATCATCCATGTCTTTTTCTTTGTCCTTGTTGATGTCTACAGAATAAGGAGAAGGAAAATAATTAGCCGGAACACGAGATCAAACTTTTGATCTGAGACTGACTGCTTGGAACTCTGATTGCTTACCTTGTCTATCACCTCTTTCAGCAGATCTCCTTGCTCAGAGACTTGGGGGACTCCTACTATAGGGTTTGTATCGCGCTTGACCAAGCCCAAAACTACAAGTAAGCTTCAAATGAAATTGATACATTACCTTGTGCATCTCTATCGGTTAAAGATACCACCCCTGGATGGAGGTAAAGTACTTCCAAAGAAGATGCCACATCTACCTATAAGACAGATAAGACAAGTGAAAATGATACCACACTTCGGTACTTAGAAGTTTCGTGATTACTCAGCGGCTTGGATCTTGCAAGTCCTCAACCGAGGAGCTTCCCTCACTTGGGAACTTAGAGGAGCACTGTTTGTACCATACTTGACCAATCCCGAAACTACTGAGCATCGGTCAACATTATACCGTCAAGGACCCATAAGAGTTTCCCTCCAACCAGGAGGCTAATCACAGCGCGACACGTGTCGACATCAGTATGAATGATAGCGCGACACGTGTCAACATCAGAGGCTAATCGCAGCATGACACATGTCAAAGTCAAAACAAAGCTAGAGACTCTCTTTTATAAAAGGAGATCATTCTCTCACAATATTTCGTAATGTCATTTGTACTAAATCATTCACTAGAACTCACTAAAGGAGAGCTTGAACCTATGTACTTGTGTAAACCCTTCACAACTAATAAGAACTCCTCTACTCCGTGGACGTAGTCAATCTGGGTGAACCACGTACATCTTGTGTTTGCTTCTCTGTTTCTGTCCATTTACATACCTATCCATACTAATGACCGGAGCAATCTAGCGAAGGTCACAAACTTGACAATTTCTGTTGTACCAAAGTCCTCACTGATTTTGTGCATCAACAGATCTGTTGTTTAATGCATATTCCATTATGTTTTTAAATCACTTTCAACTGTCTTTCGTTTAAAGTCTTATCTGTGATCAATTTGGCCAAACTAATTAACTTTATCTCTTTAAGTGTTAATTGTAATTAAAGGAATGGTTGGAAGGGCATTGAACCCCCTTCATTTTGGACATATAATATCATGAGCACAAGTCCTTGTTTACAAGGCTAGAAAAGGAAATTTATACAGACTTAACCCATTTGTGATAATCCAATGAGATCAAGAAGTCTAAGTAACTTGTGGCACAAGTAATCAACCCAGTTCATAACTAAAAAAGAACAATCTGTTATACAAACATAACAGCGGCACGTTCAAATCTCTGTTAGTTTTGATTGTGAGTCTCAAGGCCTAACAAATGCCCTACAAAGGTACCATTCAAACTAATAGCAAACTCATATTACAGCACACCAAGCAGCAAACCTTGTCGGACAGGCAAGAACCCCGGGGAGCTATGCAAGGGACAAATCTAGCCCGAACATAATCAATTAATTTTCTGAGTTACTTCACTTGTTGCAACACAATCTTCATTTTAAAGGTGAGTGAAAAGCACAACATTGTTTGAATTTTTTGCTCTAATTGTGTTCATTTTTTCTTAATCTTATTTTTTGCGATTCCATGATTAACTAATTATTACGAATTGGGTTTTGCATAGGGATAATACTATCCAAAACCTGCTTGCTGCTGACATGAATAACCATGGTTTCAACAAGTGACTTTCCATATTTCCATTCATTCTATTTTCATTAACTTTTTAATTGCCATCTGTTTTAGAAATTATCAATTATCTACTGATGAAGTAACCTAGCTAGCTACAATATCATTGGTTATGAAGTGAAGTATGACAAGGGTTGACAAATGGTTTTCTCATCATGGTGAACTATTAGGCCATCTTCAACTGAAGGGTCTAGAGGGCCAGATGGCCGAAAAACGCTCGAAAACAGTCTCCAACCAAGGGCTAAGCCAAAGGGCTCGTGGGCCTCACGGAATCTGAAAAGGCCAAAGGGCCAACCAGCTGGCCATTTTCAGCCAGCTAGCCAGCTCACTGGCTAACCCAATTTCAATTTTTTTTGTTCTTTTCCATTAGCCCATCCTTTTTTTTTTATTGTTCTTTTCCATTGCCCAGCCCACTTTAAGGTTTAGGGCTTAGTTTTTTTTTATGATCCCAACCCACTTTTTGTTTTTATGCCCATCAACCTTTTTTTTGGACACGCCCCGACCCTGATATTCCCCGAATACCAGGATAGACATGTGTTGGCCGACACCCGAGGGTGACGAAAGCCATTAATTGATTTCAAGAATAATGATTAGGAGAAAATATTCATGAATAAACATTATAATTTAGGAGTAATGAACAAAGTTTAAGGAATTGTCTAGAGTGCACAGGACACAATCTAATTCAAGATTTACAAAGAGGAAAGATCATTACAAGATATCACACAAGTGGGTGATAGAGTGCTACTGGTAGGGGAATGCCTCGTACGTCGAGTCGTAGTCCTCATTTCTATGACCTGAATGGGGGCGCAAAATAAAGGTGAGTGGACCAAGTTCATATATACAATAATAATAAAACAGTATCAAGATACTAACCCCGACAGTTATATAATGAAAACTACTAGCATAATAAATGATGGATTTAATAAAAATCCTAGCATGCCAAAAATATCTCAAAAGCCATATCGCGGAAATCAAAACAATAAACGCCTCATAAATCGTTTCGTAAGCGCAGTGTGCTGCTAGAAAGATCACGGAATAAATATAACTCTCGGCCCAATGCCTGCACCTAAGTCTCTGTGCCCGTAGCCAGAGATAACTCCCTCCCAACCTAGTGCCTGTCACCGTGTCCCTCAGCCTTTCGCTAGGGATTATTTCTCCCGGCCTACTGCTAACACCAGATCCTCGCCCCAGGTGGCATAGTGTCTACTAGGTACGCACAAATAGTTACGCCTCTCATAAATAACCACTTCATAGTATAAATACTGTTCATCGTTTATACTATAAAGAGGGGTTACAAAAACATGTTCTAGCATCCTATCGTCATCTATCAGATAGTCTACCAGTTCATGGTTTTTATAGAAAATACTATATATATTAAAATATAGCTCAATATAGGCTAACAATTATTCCCTCACAAAAATAACAAGACGATAATCAACATTTCAATAAACAGGCTTATCATAAATCAATTCATAAATTCGTAGGCATGCTAATCATTTATGCAATTAAACTATAAAATCATGTAATTTCAGAAGGGGTCAACTCACAAATATTCCTTAGCAAAAGAGTTGCGCGAATAAGGATATAGAATTTCTCCACTAGCAACTTTACCTAAGCACAAGAATTTAATAAATTAATAAAAGGATTTTCTAAAAGATTTGGGCTTGAACTAAATAAAATAAGGGAATTGGGTTGGATAGGTTAGGCCCTAATAGATTTTAGAAATCTAGGGTTTTGGGTTAAAAGGGTTTTAGGGTGAAAAATGGTGGTTTGGGCTTAAGCCCAAACACACACAAACACACAAACCCTAAATACACACACACACACACACACGGGCTGCACAAAGGTCGGCCCTCACAATACACATACATACACACACAAAGGCCCTAAGGCCTTATTAAAGGGCTGGGCTCAGAGCCCCTTAACCAAAAACCGGCCTAAGGCCATTCTAAATAAGGCTCGAGGCCCTTGGGTTTTAAAAACTTATAACTTAAATAAAAAAAACCAACCGGGCTGGGGTACTGGGCTAGCCCAAACGGCTAAGGCCCGAGGGGAGGGAAAGGCCGGATGGCCTGTTTGCCGAGGAAGAAGAAGGTCGGAGCTGCTACAGCTCCGGTCACCTGAAAACATGGGTTTTAAACTCCGATCTAAGTACGAACATGAAGAGAAAGGAGAGATGAAGAGATTGCTACCCTCAAATAGCCATGACACGGCCGGAGATGACAGAAGGTTCCCTCGAAGCCCACGGACTCGCCGGAAAATGGGTGTGCTCAACCCAATTCGATCCCGAGGCAAAACCTACGTAAAAAGGGAAGGATCTTACTTATAAAACACAACCAAGCATCGTGCTAACAACGAGAAGGAAAGATTCGTGACTTACCCCAACAGAGAAAGAGAAAAGGTTCGCCGGAGCTTTGCTCCGTGCCGTCGAACTCGCAGGGCAGGGGTCCTGGGCTCTTTGCGAGCCTTTCCTCGATGGTGACACGGTCCTAGTGTCCCGAGGAAGAGAGTGATGCGAGAGGTTGAGGGAGAGAGGTACGGGAGGGCAGAGAGAGAGTGATACGGGAGAGTTGATAGAGACAGAGTACAGAGAGAGAGAGGAAGAAGAGAAAGATTTCGAGATTGGGACAGAAAGAGAGAAATGAGAGGGAGGTTAGATGGCTGACACGTGGTAGCCTGGGGTAAAACAGCAAATAGTACATATATTTAGGGGTGGTTGTAACAATCTACCCCCCTTAAAATAATTTCGTCCTCGAAATTTCGAATTTACATGAAAAGAAAGGGATACTGGTTCCTCATTAATTCCTCTGTCTCCCAAGTAGCTTCTTCGACTACATGGTTTCTCCACAATACTTTTACCAAATGAATAACCTTGTTCCGCAACACCTTATCCTGCCTGTCAATGATAGCCACTGGTGCTTCTACATAGCTAGCATCCGGATTTACTTCCAATGGCTCTATCTAGATGATATGAGAGGGATCCGGTACATATTTCCGAAGCATAGAAACATGGAAAACGTTATTGATCTGAGACAACTTCGGTGGTAGCTCCAACCTATAAGCAACTGCACCAATCCTCTCAATAATCTGATAAGGACTAACAAATCGAGGACTCAGCTTTCCTCGCTTACCAAAATGAACAATACCTTTCTAAGGAGATAACTTCAAGAATACAAAATCGCCCATTGTATACTCACGATCCTTGGAGTGTTTGTCTGCAATACTCTTTTGTCGATCTTGTGCTGCCTTTAAATTAGCCTTAATCAATCGGATATTAGCGTTGGTGGTATCCACAATCTCTGGTCCCACCAACGGCCTTTCTCCTGCCTCTGTCCAACATAATGGCATCCTATACGCCTTCCCATAAAGTGCTTCAAAAGGCGTCATACCAATACTCGAGTGATAACTATTATTGTAAGCAAACTCCACCAACGCCAAATAGTTATCCCAACTACCTCTCCACTGTAACACCGACACTCTCAACATATCCTCTAAGGTCTGAATCATCTGTTCGGACTGACCATCAGTTTGTGGATGATAAGCAGTATTGAACAGTAACTGAGTACCCATGGCGGCATTAAAGACTTTCCAAAACCTCGAAGTAAATCCGGGATCTCTGTCTGACACAATGGAAACGGGTACACCATGCAAACGAACAATATTATCAACAAATAATTTCGCCAATTTCTCCAGCGAGTAGGTCTGTCGAACTGGTAAGAAATGAGCGGTCTTGGTAAGCCGATCAACAATTACCCAAATACCATCATACCTTGACGGCATTCTAGGTAGTCCATACACAAAGTCCATAGTAATATCCTCCCACTTCCAAATTGGTATCGGAAGATTCTGCATCAGTCCCCCAGGTCTCTGTCTGTCTGCTTTAACCTGCTGACAGATTAGACATCTGCTCACATACTCTGCTACATCCCGTTTCATCCCTTCCCAGTAATAGAAAGGATAAATGGTGCGATACAATTTAGTACTCCCTGGATGCATAGCATAAGCTGAAGTATGAGCCTCATCAAGAATTTCCTTCTTAACAGCTTCATTATCTTTAGGCACGAACAAACGGTTCCCTTTCAATAACGCTCCGTCCTTACGGATGATGAATTTATCATTCTCCCCCTTCAACACTTGTGCCTTTAATTCGTCGCATTCTGGATCAAGTTCCTGAGCTTCTATGACCATGTCTACAAAGATAGGTCTAACCTGAAAATGTGCTAGCCAAGCTCCGTGCTCACCGGGTTCCAAATTAACACCAATTTCTCGAAGAGAAAATAGTAATGGAACGTGTACAGTTTGAAGTGATGCAAGTTGCTCATGATGTTTCCGACTAAGAGCATCAGCCACGACATTTGCATGCCCAGGATGGTACTCGATCGAATAATCGTAATCACTAATAAGCTCCATCCACCTTCTCTGTCTCAAATTCAGCTCCTTCTTGGTGAACACATACTTAAGACTCTTGTGATCCGTAAAAATACGACATTTCTCCCCATACAAGTAGTGCCTCCAAATCTTCAAAGCGAAAATCACTGCTCCTAACTCCAAATCATGAGTAGGATAATTTCTTTCATGGGTTTTGAGTTGTCTGGAAGCGTATGCAATAACTTTTCCATGCTGCACCAGTACACACCCAAAACCTGATAAAGAAGCATCAGTATACACCTCAAATTCCCCACTGTCATAAGGAAGAGCGAGAACAGGGGCCTGAGTGAGGCATCGCTTAAGCTCCTGAAAACTTTGCTCACAATTTTCATCCCATACGAATTTGATACCTTTACGAGTCAACTTAGTAAGAGGTAGAGCAATTGCAGAAAAATTCTGAATAAATCTTCGATAATACCCTGCCAAACCCAAAAAACTTCTTATTTCAGTAACATTCTTCGGTTGTTCCCAGTTAGATATTGCTGACACCTTTTGGGGATCCACGCTAATTCCTTCAACAGAAACTATGTGGCCAAGAAAACCAACCTGAGTTAACCAAAATTGGCACTTACTGAATTTGGCATAAAGCTGTTCGTCCCTCAGTTGTTCCAGCACTAGCCTCAAATGCTTCATGTGCTCCTTCGCACTTTTAGAGTAAATTAGAATGTCATCATTGAACACAATCACAAACTGGTCCAGATACAATTTAAAAACTCTGTTCATCAAATCCATGAATGTTGCAGGTGCATTTGTCAATCCAAAAGGCATGACACGAAATTCATAATGTCCATATCTCGTACAGAAAGCAGTTTTCGGGACATCATCCTCGCGAATCCTCAACTGATGGTAACCCGATCGAAGATCAATTTTGGAAAATACCTTAGCACCTTTCAATTGATCAAACAAATCATCAATTCGAGGCAGAGGGTAACGATTCTTCACCATCACCTGATTCAGTTGCCTATAATCGATACAGAGTCTCATTGATCCATCCTTCTTTCTAACAAAAAGAACAGGAGCTCCCCACGGGGATGTAGTCGGCTGGATGTAACCTTTGTCTACCAATTCCTGGAGTTGGATCTTGAATTCTCTCAACTCCACTGGTGCCATTCTATAAGGTGCCAAGGAAATAGGATTGGTACTTGGGAGTAAATCGATAGTGAACTCAATTTCCCTCGCAGGTGGCAACCCCGGTAAATCATCAGGAAACACATCGATGAAATTCCTTACAACTGGCATCGCTTTTGGACGCAAAGAAGATTCATCCTTCATGACTACGTGGGCTAAAAACCCCCACACAACCCTTATTCAACAACCTTATTGCTCGAATGGCAGAAATAATACTATTGGGGAGGACACGTCGCTCACCCATAAAAGTAATTTCTGGAAGTCTTGGCCGATTGAACGTCACAATTTTCTCCCAACATGCAACATTCGCTCGGTGCTTAGATAGCCAATCCATTCCCATAATGACATCAAACTCTTCCAATTTGAAAGGAATTAAATCAATCTCTAAGTTTTCCCCTTCATCAATAACTGGACAATTCCGATATTGCCATTGAGCATAAAATAATTCACCCCTTGGCATCTGAATTAGCATATCAAAACTTAGTGGCTGAGGTTCAGAAGGTATAACCCGAGCAAAAGATGAAGAAACAAAAGACTGCGTAGCACCCGGATCAATTAAAACTCTAGCCCAAGTATTACAGACAGGTAACGTACCGGTGATAACTCGAGGATCCTGATCAGCCTCCTGCTGCGTCATGGCGTTCATACGCCCATGAACCAGATACCCCGTGTTACTGTTTCGACCGCCACGACCTCGGGAATTACGTCCTGCTCTGCTTTCTTGATTACTGCTACCAGAAGATGTTCCAACCTGCTGCTGGGTGGAAAACTGAGTACTTCGGCTGTCACATCCTCTAAAACTCTGGCTACCTCTGTCACCCAATTGCAGACCTCTATTACCCCCGTAATTCTGATTAGTACTGCTACTATAACTCTGACTACTACTGCCAAACATCATAGCTCTGTCGGGCGCCAAAATTCTGAACTGGCCGATATCCACTGTAGTTTGAGCCAGAGGTAAAGTTACCAGGTGGTGCTGAAGGACAATCGCAGACAAAATGCCCGGTACCACCGCACCTGTGACAAACTACAACAGTTATCCCACAACTCCCTCGATGACGTAGTCCACACTGATCACATACCGAATAACTCAGAGGGAAATGGCTGAAAGATCGTCTCGCAGACTCGTTGCCTGAGCCCTCACTGGACGACCCTGAACCCCGACCTGGGCGTTTAAAGGAAAAAGAATGTCTGGGGCCTACAGAACTGGAGGGGCCTGCTGATTCTCTGGTACTCTGCGACCGGAAATTCTGATTCCTCTGCTTCTGATTCCACTGTCTATTCTGTCTCTGGGGCTGAATCCAAGTCTGAGGCTGATCCTGGATCTCCGTATCCCACTTAGACTGTTCTATACTCAAACTTATCTCGATTACATCCTCATAAGTTCTGGGTCTCTGAGCAGCTACCAACGTACGGTACTCCGGGTTCAGTGCAATTATCGCCTGGTCCATCTGTGCTTGCGGATTATCATAAGTCCCATCATGATGCCTAGCCAAGCGCCTGAATATACTGTCAAATTCTGTGATGCTGAGGTCACCTTGTCGGAACTCTAAATACTCCTGTCTCTTCCTCAATTTGTAGTTGGGACTTAGAAAATAAGCAATAAAACGTTTCCTGAAGGCAGACCAAGACATCCAAGAACCAGGTGGACGAGATTCCTTCGTTGATTTCCACCAACTTCTAGCATCACCATGAATAAAGAAACCTGTAGTGCCAGTCCACTCATTTAACAGACACTTCATAGCCTCTAAAGTATCCTCTATGTTCTCTAACCACTGTTCAGCCTCCTCACCATTTCCCACAGATCTCAACTCAGTAACTCCATGACTTCTAGCAATTTCTCAATACGTCCGATTCAGTCTATGACCCGGAAGAGCATTCATTAAAGCAGTGGTAAACTGCTAGATCCCTCCCCCCCCATTATAGAAGAACGAGGTTTTCGAGGCACATTCCCACCAGGATTAGCCATAATTCTGACAAAGACAACAAGATTTAGAAAAACTGAAATTTACCAAATTGGTGGAAAGAAACCCTAACCATGCTCTGATACCAATCTGACACACCCCGACCCTGATATTCCCCGAATACTAGGATAGACACGTGCTGGCCGACACCCGAGGGTGACGAAAGCCATTAATTGATTTCAAGAATAATGATTAGGAGAAAATATTCGTGAATAAACATTATAATTTAGGA
The DNA here is from genome assembly GCA_033962825.2 of Malus hybrid rootstock. NCBI lineage: Eukaryota > Viridiplantae > Streptophyta > Magnoliopsida > Rosales > Rosaceae > Malus > Malus hybrid rootstock. Next base: position 12,778,058 of record CM066785.2, on the reverse strand, counting down.
GTAATGAACAAAGTTTAAGGAATTGTCTAGAGTGCATAGGACACAATCTAATTCAAGATTTACAAAGAGGAAAGATCATTACAAGATATCACACAAGTGGGTGATAGAGTGCTACTGGTAGGGGAATGCCTCGTACGTCGAGTCGTAGTCCTCGTTTCTATGATCTGAATGGGGGCGCAAAACAAAAGTGAGTGGATCAAGTTCATATATACAATAATAATAAAACAGTATCTTAATACGTGAGGCATAAAATTAGCAATAAACTAACATGTCCTAATTGCAATGCAAATATGTACAAGATAAACTAATTTTCAATCTTACTCAAACACTCAAACAATTAGCAACAAAAGTTCAACAGACATAAACAACCTATCCTAAATCACATGTCCTAATTTAAGTGAAATACGTGAGGCATAAAATTTCTCAATAATTACTCGGGCGAGCAGAATTGGACTAAACTATTACAAGTATTTCTAATTCTTTTCTTTTTTTCAAATTCCTAGCTTGCCCTCAAAAGGATCCGTCTCTCAATAAAACTAGTTGACATTTAATTATTAATATATTATTTTACTATAATTTTTTCATTTGTTCGATATATATGGTGAACGGTCTTTAAATTAAGTAAAAATTTATACAGATAATTTTTAGATGATGATAAAAAATATAAAAAATCGAATTATAATATTTGTACACTAAAATAATATTACGTCGTAGAGTAATAGAGAAACACTTGATGACTCAATGGAATTTAGAAAAGCATGCACATAACAAATCAAGCATTATTCATATATTGAATGAGGAAACAGTTGTATGTGACCGTTGCATTAGGAAAAAGTTGTACTTGGTAGCAACTACCAAGCTCATCCTCTCAGTTTCAGTTCACTGAGGAAAAAGCATTAGTGGTTTTAACCTAGGATTAGGCTAATCTCCAATCTAATAGTTCAAAGTTATATAAAGTAACTTTTGGTGTCAAATTTGAATCCAAATGTTATATGTATTGAAAAACTTACTTTAAAATGAATTAAATCAACTCTTCAAAATAATATTTTGAAGAGTCATTGTTACATCTATATAAAGGCCTTATTGTAACTGAAGACTTACGATTTCGTGTGCTACTATTGTGGCCCACATGCTCTTGTTCACACGTAAGGCTTAAATGGCCCCACACATGAACCATGTATTGAGTCTAACGGATCACGTACTCTCACGTACTCTCACAAACATCTTATTATTTTACATGTCCAAAGTAGTGATATCCTAAGAATGATGAATTGATTGCGAAACCTTGAGTGCAAAGATGAACACATAACCAACAAAACAACCGCATCGATTGTCTTTAACATAAGGAAAGACAAGATAGACACTTTTATTACAGAGAAATCAGAACAATACAACATTGGCCACTCTTTCTTAGCAACATAAACTTATGAAACTGGAACACAACAACATTATTGGCTAATCTAGTTACTTCCAAGGCAGTTGAATCTCTCCATCCATCCTGCTAACCAGACACATCATCTCTTCTGTGCAAGATAATGTCCTAATAGCTGAACTCTTCATATCAGATCAGACCACTTACACTTGGATCTCTACTGACCATCTGTACATATCTTTTTCTGGAACCGGGATGGTAATCGTCGTTAATCCAGATGCAAAGTCATACTCGAAGTTGGTCTCAGCGTTGTCAACAGTGCACTTCAGCAGCCGCTGGGAACAGTAAGCTTCAAACCTTCCACATCCTCTGGTTTTGAGACCAATTGTCGCAGTTGGAGATCGGTTGACACGCCCCGATCCTGATGTCCTAGGGACAACGGGATGGTCACGTGCTGGCCGACACCCGAAGGGTGACGAAAGCCATTTATTGAGTGCAAATGCTGACAACAAGGGATAGATAAGACTTATAAATATAAAAGAATAATGAATATACAGTTAAGGAACGTGTTCAGAGCATACTACTAACTAGAACACTAAAAGAATTAATATAAAATTGAATGAACAAATGAGTGGGTCCTACACCTAGAGGACTCGAAGATGCCAATGCTGAAGTGTTTGGACGCCGAGATTGTATGCCTCGATTCTAACTCCTGAAGGGGGCGCAAAACAAACATGAGTGGACCAAGTTGATACTTATATAATAAAACAATTATCAACGTACTAACCCCCAAGTTTTATGAAAACACATATATCATGATCAAAATAGGTTTTCCGAAACCTAGCATGTCGTGCAATGTCTCAAATCATAACTCGTATATAATAATCACTAGTGAATGTCCAATATAACACTTCAGGCCCCATGCCGGCTCCCCGTCTCTGAGCAGACAGTCAAAGGAAAACACACTACAGGCCCCATGCCGGCTCACCGTCCCTGTGCTAAATAGCCAGAGGAAACACAATCCAAGCCCTAAGCCAACACCAAACCGTCGCCCGGAACGGACCGGAATCTATCCCTACGTCCCGTAGCGGAATAAGGACCACTAGGTAAGTACAAAACCATTGAACATATATATATGGAAAGGCAACTTCATAGTATAAAGTCATCCATCATCTATACTATAAAGAGGTGTTCTAAACATGTTCTAAATATCATATCGTCATCCATCAGATATTCTATAAGAACACGGGTTATAGGAAAAATAATAATAATTCAAACTAGCCTCAATAAGCATGTTATCTTGTAAAACGTTTCATAAAACGTAATCATTAAATGAAGGATAATTTTGTGAAAACATGTTCATTTGAGCAACATCATATAGCATGCAATTAACAATTAAAGGCGGAATCATGCTTGCATGCACTCAAAAACAAAACATCAACCATGAAATTCAAAGCCTAGTAGATTGGTGAACCAATATTCTACTCAAAATAAAATGAGTTGAAATTTATACCTTTGTAGATTCCTCTTTGCATAAGCAAAGGCTAATCACCCAAAGATAGGGCCTTCATTCCTTGCATCTAAAATCTATGGATTTGGATGGATGAAAAGGTTTCTCCAAGTTCCCAAAATTGAGAACCTCTAAGTCTCCACACCAAGGTAAGATTGGAGAAGAAATGAGTGACCTTGGAGGAGTAGGATTGCTAGCTAATCCCTCCAAGGGGGCCGGCCTCTTTAGAGAGAAAGGGAGAGACATGTTCTCTCTAATTTTCTCCAAAAGAAAACCCTTAATGAATTTAGGCTATAAAGTCCTTTATATAGTCCCTTCAAATAAGTGACCTAAAGAACCAAAATGCCATTCTTCTAACATGGCCGGCCATTTGAGGGATTTGGGCTTTTGGGCCATTGTGAATCTTTATTCATTAAGTTGTCATACAACTTAAGTCCATGGGCTTTGACGTTCGAATCCCATTGGGCCTTAAGGTCCAAAACTATCCCGAGGTCTTTAACGAACTTATTCGTTTGATTAATTAACATATTAATTAATCCTTGCCATCAATAATTAAACCATTTAATTATTCTTACTCATCTCCGTTGTTTCTTCAATCTCTACCTTACACGGTGTACGATCCATTAGGTTCCTTTTAGCGAGGCAGTGGGCGATTAAAACCATTTCAAATCGATTGTGAATTGAAACTTAATTTCACAAACCATGAGTGACACCTAGCAGCATATCATGATTACCCAAGCTAATCAAAAGAGGTGGAGAACCTATTCAGTTTAGGATTACAATGCAATACGGTCTTTCTCTAATACAATACTCTTGACCACATTGTTTGGTTTGATAGTTTATTCATGTCTACTATCCAATGTGATTCGTTTACTTATATGATTACCTTGAATGTGATTTGGAACGCCTTCCTAAATCTCATTCATACTCTGATCAGAGATTTTCAATCATATCATAGAGTATTCTCCCTCAAATGGTTTGAAGGTTAGAGATCACTTGTTGCGCATTCATTTGCCTCCATGGCTAAGTGGCTTAACCCCAACTATGACGTGGACACCCGCGGATGGGGTGACTTTGACATAATCAAAGATCAAGGACTTAACCACAAGACAACTATGATGCCTCAGGTCAAAGGACTAGTTTGCATTATCCCAACCATGAGTTCTCATGTGACATGAACATGAGAACTCTTCGTTGATCGTGTTCAGTGAACTCATTCTCTATTGAGCACCTACGTACTTGTCTTGATGTCACACACACCAATGACTCGAGACTAGTCACTCTCCCTGAGAGAAGACACAGCACGTACTGATCTTAACGAACTGTCAATGCCCAATTGGCAACCCTATGATCATGAACGTTTAGGATGTGTCTACGAAAGAATGGTCTCATGAATCTAACTTCTTTAGATTGCATTCTCCCAATCACATATTCCTTGGACTTTATCGTTTAAGCATATAACTTTTATATGAGACGACTCAAACAATAACCTTTGCCCTTTATATTTAAACTACATTAGTTTAACTTGTGAAATGTCCGTAAAGTATCATCATATGATTGGTTTTAGGGCACATTTCCAACAATCTCCCACTTGCACTAGAGCCAATCAGCTTGGTCATCAGTGATGATACCTCTTCTGTAGTCATTTCATAAATGGCTGAGTAGTAGCCTAGACAATGGATATCTATATGTTATCCATAGAAGCAACCTTGAGAATAACGACGTCACCATTATACATGATTCTCAATCATGTGGTTCAGTCTCTCATTTGAATTCGGACCTTGATGAGACCTTGATTCCTTGGCTTGAGCTATCGCCCCATTAGTGTCATACACTTTTTGGTTAGAACCGAATAGAGAGTTCATAAATGAACTTTCCCATCCAAACAACATTGTTGTAAACTTCTATATGGCAATATATTTTGCATTCATAATGGAACACACTAAAGTCATTACTTTAATGTTTCCATCCAAATATCTCTTTAGTCATAATAAAGAGATATATGTTTATCTCTTCATTCGTAATGAAGAAACATCAATGATGGATTAGATTCATAATCTAATACATTTACGCTTCCATTACGTTACTCTAATTCTTCCTCGATCTTTGAGGAATTTATCTTTTAGTATTTCTTAAATACTTAAGGACTCACTTGACAGTTGCCATGGTTCTGATCCTGGGCTTGCATTGATATCGTCTTGTATCGTTCTAGGTACAACTCATATCAATGTTTTTCATACAATATGAAATACATAAATCACCTTTCTGCGTATGCATAAAGGATTCTATTTACGCATTATTTCTTTGGGAGTCAAAGAGTACGTTCCCTTTGAAAAGACAACTTCTTAGTCTCACTAGAGTTGTCCTTTTGATTGAAGTTCATCATCATATGAGAAACTTCTTATCATCTTTTGTCTATATTTAGGGCTTGATATAATCCAATTATATCCTAAAATCTATCAATATAGATTTTCATCCCATGTATATAGACTATGTCTCCCATATACATTCTATCTTCATATAATGTTTTAAAGTCATAACTTTAACGAATAAGTATTCTTTTCATTTCCAAAATTAATATATCATATATATTTAAATTTCAGGAACATGATTAACTCCCACTAATCTTTTGTAAACCTAGTAAACAAAAGATTCATTTACATCTTTATGAGAAATCAAACGATTTGATCTTTCTCTCATAAGATGCTTATAGCTCCCACTAGCTTGCTAAGATTCATGATGGATGGATCTCTACAACTTACATGTCTTGTGATTTATAGTTTTAGACATATATTATCAAGACTATCTTAATAATGGTTTCGGAAACCCATATTATGTCCAAACATTGAATCACCATTTAGTTGTAGCTAGCAATCTTCGAATTAATTGAAACTAAGACTATGTCAAAGATGGTTTCTTCAAAGTCAACCATTCTCTTTGATTGTAGTCACCTTAAGCTACCAATTAGCTATAAAGGTTTCATTATTTAGGGTTAAATGGTACTTTACCATTTCCTTGAGTATATATCGTATATACACTCAATGTAGTCATAAGGATTTTCATTCTTATTTCTTTCGAATTAAGAGGTGCAATTCTATGACATAGTCATAAAGTTCAAACCATTCAACTGAGACGGTTTATAAATCCTTCTCGACTACCTTGGAGCTTTTGGTATAGGAACTAGGTTGTTATATTTGTTGATTATTATCTTGTCTCTCAAAGAACCCATTCTTTGAGTTCTATTCCTCGTTCATTTGCGCTTAGGCAAATCATATTGTAGGATTACAATGAACTACCCAACAAAACAACATTTGTTAGTTGGTTTATAGAAGCGATAACCAAAAGTTAATTTAAGGATATCCCACAAGATTGTTATCAAACAAATATTGCTTATTAGCACACAACCCCAAATCTTAACATGCTTAAGATTTGTCTTTCTTTCCAACTACATCTTATGGAGTCATGAAAATTTTGGAAGATCTTCTAATTTACAATCATATTGTTTTAGAAGTTTATATCCTACATATGGGTAATAGATAACATCCAACGAACTAAATCTTATTCGAGTTCGTTCTTCTCCTAATGGAGAAATTCATTATCTTATGATGCTATTTTCCTTGATATCTTTCAAGGAAACTCATCTAAAGTGTTACTTTTCCTTGGATCAAATCTAAGGAGGTAAATACTTTAGACGTCTTACTCATCAACTTACATTTCTTGAATTCTTTGAAACCTTTTGCAAAGTATTCGGACTTTTGTTTATTCAAAATAAACTATAGTCCAACCGAGAGTGATCTTCGGTGAATGTCATACAACATGAGTAGTATTATGTTGTGGACAAGTGCCACTAACATCTAGGTGAATTAACCTCAACAACTTTGTGATTCTTTCTTCTTTCCAAAAGAATAAAGATTCGAACATTTCGCCTCTATACAATTTTAATAAGAAGGTATTGGATCCGGATCTAACAATCCAAAGCATCCATCTTTCACCAACTCATAACTTATGTTTTTAGAGGTATCACAACTCAGTTGGGATTAGTCACTACCTTGCAACCTTTTTGGGTTTTAAGCATCATTATATTCTAAACAGTTAACATTACCATATCATATCTACTATAGAGACAATCAATTAGATTACTATAATCCAATCATTGATTAATAAAGAATCAATGTTTTGTCAAACAAAACATTCATCCATCTCTACCATAGTGACGGAATTAAGTTCCTTAAAATTGGAATGTAAAGACAATCTTTGGTTTTTCCAATTTCTTTGGTAGTTCATATGAGGAAGTAAGTACTATCTGCTTTCGCAGAGATCTATATTTTATTCACGTTCCGAATGTGAAGCACCTTTTCTTCTCTCATATATCTTCTACTTCTTATTAGTCACATTTTTACAACGATTGTAAAACATAGTTACTAATATGGAATCAAGCATTCAAGTAGAAGAACCAACTGTTTTGAACTATTCAAGAACAATTTACAACACCTTCGAAAGGTGTGTTCTCGACACTTGCAAGACATTTCTTGCAAATACCCCTTCCAATGTCCATCCTTTCATAAAGAAAGTTTGTTCCCTTGGAGTTATTTTGCTTTCTTCATATGACTTCTCCTTTGACTACAATAGTCATGGTCCCTAAACTCCCACTATCTCTCTTGAAACTTATTTCAATTGTGTTATACACATCAAACAATTTGGAGAGCGTGTGGTTATTTGTTCACTACATAGTTTACAATAAACTTAGTGAACCATTAGGATAGGGACACAAAGGCGAAGTCCTTGTCTAGTTTCCGTCTCGTTAATTGATTTAACACTTCAACACTCAATGATTCAAAATCATCATAAGTCCATGTTGATGGACTATTTTTGTCAACCAACCATTATGTTCTAAACATAATTACAAACTTTCAAGAGTTGTTCAAGGCAACTCTCATTTCTTCATACAACAATTTGTAAGTGAAGAATCATGGCACATTAAGTGTCCATGCCCTTGTGCTTTCTTCTAAAGTTCCTTGTTCATGTAACAAAGAAACAAGCACTAATGTTTGCATTAACTAAGGGTTGTTCAAATCAACTCTTATTTCTTCATACAACAATTTGTAATTGAAGAATTATGACATTAAAAGTGTTGTCCTCTTTATGATAGACTTTATCTAACATATTCTTCTAATGATACATTATCAATAGGAAGATTGTGAGGATGAGACTACTTAGGTACATTTACAAGCCATTAAAGACAATCTATGGTTTTGTAGTACCAAGTCCGGAAACTAAGGCTTTCGGCTTTTATTTGTCAAGTGTTGGATAGCGTTTGCAAATATATTGGTAAACAAATACATAACGAATATAAATTGATTGATTTTAAGCCATTTGATCCGGGTCTTTAAATCAAATAGCACCACCCACTATTTTTGGCAAATTTCATATCCCTCATTGGAATTCGAAAGTTTTGGAGAAAACTCTTAGTAGGGTATGGGAGACTCACTACTACCAAGCCCACCTCACAATGATATGATGTTGGCTAGCATTAATAATAATGAGAGAGTACGCTTACTCATTTGCATCTCTTGCAAGTACCCATCTTATTTGGCCTCTAGAGAATGTTACCTCACAATGATATGATGTTGGCTCCATTACACTTAGTGGCAAGTTCGGGTAGGAGTTCAAGAACAATCTCACAATGATATGATGTTGATCATTCTCGTTGCCTACCTTTCACAACATCAAGTATGCATATAGACTCATCCTGAATGTAAGCACATACTTTGCAACCCCAGAACTGGACGAATACGGTGTATGAGTCACAAACAATTGAAGCCCACCACGGTGGAAGGCCACGAAAGAGTGTTCAAAGCACTCTCACGCTTATCAACTTAATAATGGTTTGGTTGAGGGTTTTTAGGTCTCATCACAAATAAATATTCATTTTAATCTTTATTAAAATAATTTTGGTCCTATTACAACTATTGGTCCATTTGATTGTTTTAGTTGTATATAATATTCCCACTATGCTTATAAAACGGTTTTTAAAGCAAGAGTATATGATACTACTAACATAAATTTTGCATTCATTTGATGGACTATATAGTTGCCTTAGGGCCTTAGGATGACTATGAACCTTTGTTTAGATTCAACACGAGCCTAGTGTTGAATCTCAGTCTAGGGATGGTGATTGATTTTAGTTACGCGTTTAATCACATTAAGGCGTGTTGTCTTAGGGGTGTTGGACCCTCTACTCCATTTTCATGCATATCAAATAAAACAAGAAAATGAGTACTTCAAAGTAAAGAAGAGCTTATGCTCTTTACAACATTTGAATAAAACAAATTACTTTAAAGTAAAGAAGAGCTTATGCCCTTTTACAACATTTGATCAAATCAAATTACAACCAAAATCTTATCTACACATTCCCATGGTTCAAACAAATTTGAAACGGCCTTTCACATAGCTCAATTATCGTAGGCTTAGGTTCATAATCACCCTTTAATTAATTAACACTTTAACTAATTAAATTGAATGCAACATTTTCATTTGGTTTTTGTATCCATAAAATTGATTTAAATGAAGCTAAATGAAATGAAAATCCAATTCTCATTTAAAGAGACAAAACCATTTTGTTCTCAACCTAATTTGGGCCAAAATGCAATTACCACAACTTTTGGGCTATATTGCAAAAACACAAACTTTTGGGGTCACTTTGTAAAAACACAATAGTCCAATACTTCATGTAATTACAACTAGAACCCAAAAATTTCAACAAATCAAAAACTTCATTAAAGGAGCAAAACAATTTGTCCTTTAGCGTTTTTAGGCCTTAACGTCAAAACGTAAACTTTCGGGTCAAAATAAAAATACACAAAAGTATCAAAACTTTATGTAATTGCATAAAAGCCGCAAAAATACCCTATTTTAATAGGGTGGCCGGTTTTAGGGAGAAAAAAGAGAAGAGATAAGTCCACAAAAATTTGGAAATTTTTCAACAATGTCATAAAGCCTTGCAAGTGGAATTTGGTTGGTGTGAATCATAAAACCATGCAAGTGGTGTGTAAGAAGTACTCAAGTGGTGTGTAAGAGAAGTACTTCTTACACACCCATCACCATTTCTATCACCTTTCAAAATAAATGTTTTGATGATAGAAAATTCACATCAACCAACACAAAACAAAGACTTTATGAAATTAACCAAAACTTTGAATCAAAATACCAAACCTTTTTGTTCTTGGCAAGAACATCAAGAACAATGAAGAATATCCATGAAAACCCATAAGAGCTCCATGAACATTTTCACTCAATAAAACTCAAAACATTCAAAATGGGGTTAACATCCTAGGGTACTTAGGGGTTCCAAAAATCACTTCAAAACACTTTTAACATGACAAACATGAACCCAAAAATCCACCCTTTGGATTTGGCCGAATTTCCCCAAAACCAAGGCACCAAATTTTAGCTCCAATATTCATGCTCATATGAACTACATCTACAACATTTGAGATGGCAAATTTTCTAACAAAATTTACATTCAAAGAAACAAGAATAAAGCTTGTAACATATTACAACTTTTAAATCACAAACTATGAACTACAAAACCCAAAAGGATTCACCAACTACTAGACCTAGGCTCTGATACCACTTGAAGGATAATTTTGTGAAAACATGTTCATTTGAGCAACATCATATAGCATGCAATTAACGATTAAAGGCGGAATCATGCTTGCATGCACTCAAAAACAAAACATCAACCATGAAATTCAAAGCGTAGTAGATTGGTGAACCAATATTCTACTCAAAACAAAATGAGTTGAAATTTATACTTTTGTAGATTCCTCTTTGCATAAGCAAAGGCTAATCACCCAAAGAGAGGGCCTTCATTCCTTGCATCTAAAATCTATGGATTTGGATGGATGAAAAGGTTTCTCCAAGTTCCCAAAATTGAGAACCTCTAAGTCTCCACACCAAGGTAAGATTGGAGAAGAAATGAGTGACCTTGAAGGAGTAGGATTGCTAGCTAATCCCTCCAAGGGGGCCGGCCTCTTTAGAGAGAAAGGGAGAGACATGTTCTCTCCAATTTTCTCCAAAAGAAAACCCTTAATGAATTTAGGCTATAAAGTCCTTTATATAGTTCCTTCAAATAAGTGACCTAAAGAACCAAAATGCCATTCTTCTAACATGGCCGGCCATTTGAGGGATTTGGGCTTTTGGGCCCTTGTGAATCTTTATTCATTAAGTTGTCATACAACTTAAGTCCATGGGCTTTGACGTTCGAAGCCCATTGGGCCTTAAGGTCCAAAACTATCCCGAGGTCTTTAATGAACTTATTCGTTTGATTAATTAACATATTAATTAATCCTTGCCATCAATAATTAAACCATTTAATTATTCTTACTCATCTCCGTTGTTTCTTCAATCTCTACCTTACACGGTGTACGATCCATTAGGTTCCTTTTAGCGAGGCAGTGGGCGATTAAAACCATTTCAAATCGATTGTGAATTGAAACTTAATTTCACAAACCATGAGTGACACCTAGCAGCATATCATGATTACCCAAGCTAATCAGAAGAGGTGGAGAACCTATTGAGTTTAGGATTACAATGCAATACGATCTGTCTCTAATACAATACTCTTGACCACATTGTTTGGTTTAATAGTTTATTCATGTCTATTATCCAATGTGATTCGTTTACTTATATGAATACCTTGAATGCGATTTGGAACACCTTCCTAAATCTCATTCATACTCTGATCAGAGATTTTCAATCATATCATAGAGTATTCTCCCTCAAACGGTTTGAAGGTTAGAGATCCCTTGTTGCGCATTCATTTGCCTCCATGGCTAAGTGGCTTAACCCCAACTATGCCGTGGACACCCGCGGATGGGGTGACTTTGACATAATCAAAGATCAAGGACTTAACCACAAGACAACTATGATGCCTCAGGTCAAATGACTACTTTGCATTATCCCAACCATGAGTTCTCATGTGACATGAACATGAGAACTCTTCGTTAATCGTGTTCAGTGAACTCATTCTCTATTGAGCACCTACGTACTTGTCTTGATGTCACACACACCAATGACTCGAGACTAGTCACTCTCCCTGAGAGAAGACACAACACGTACTGATCTTAACGGACTGTTAATGCCCAATTGGCAATCCTATGATCATGAACGTTTAGGATGTGTCTACGAAAGAATGGTCTCGTGAATCTAACTTCTTTAGATTGCATTCTCCCAATCACATATTCCTTGGACTTTATCGTTTAAGCATATAACTTTTATATGAGACGACTCAAACAATAACCTTTGCCCTTTATATTTAAACTACATTAGTTTAACTTGTGAAATGTCCGTAAAGTATCATCATATGATTGGTTTTAGGGCACATTTCCAACATTAAATCATGCTTTTCATGTATGCATTTCTACTATTAAAACATGCATTTTTAGAAGAGGTCCACTCACAGTACTTTGCCGTCGAAGAGCCACGCAAACTAGCGAACAAGAAAACGTCACCAATAATTGCCCATAAGCACATAAAGGGTCCAATTAGTAAAACTCTATTATAACAATTGAATTTGGGAAAACGGACGTCGAATTACCCTAAGAAGAGGTTTTGGGTTTAGGGTCCTAAGGTTCTTGGTTAAAAGAGGGTTAGGGTGAAAAGGGGTGGTTTGGGCTTAAGCCCAAACCCACACACACACACCCACGACACACAGCACACACACACACGTACACCACACACACGTGCACCACACGCACTCACACATTCACACGGACACACACACTACACAGACATACACACATGCACGGCATGCACACACGCACACACACACATACGCACCCATACACACCCACACGGTACACACATACACACACAACACACACTCACGGCCCAAAGGCCTCACAACCAAAAGGGTTGGGCTCAGCAGGGAAGGCCCAAAGGCCTTGGGTTTGGTGGGTCGCCGGACCCAATGGGAGAGAAAGCCGGAAATCAGCCGGAAATTGCACAACCTTTAAACGGCCATAACTTTGTCAAAACTCAACGAAATCAAGTGAAAGAAGAACGAAAGTTGTAGTTCTCGAAGAGACGAAGAAAATGGTACCTCGCACGACGTCTAACTCGCCGTGGTTTAGCCGGAAAATGCCTCGAAAGCTGTTGGACTCGCCGAAAAATGGGTAAGATTCAAATGAGTATAACTTCTTCAATACTCAACGAAATTGGGTGAAACAAAAAGGAAGGTTGTAGTACTCAGGGAGACGAAGAGATTGATACCTTACACGCCGGCCAACTCACCGTGGTTTGGCCGGAAAGTGCCTCGAAAGTGACGGAATCCGGGGAAGTCTCCCATATGTGTTTCTTCGTGGTTTGACGTCCAAAACACAACAACGTGGTCAGAAAAACTATATGGATGAAAAGATAAACCTTTGAGGTGTTTCTAAAACTTACCAAGTTGGAGGTGGTGGAAGCTTGTCGACAAAACGATGGGGAAGGGAGATGAACAGTGGTGTTGCCACCACAAGGTGTTGGGACAACACAGCCTTGGGCCTGAGTTCTAGGTCTTCACATCGAGTTGGTGAGGTTTTTAATGTGTGGGGGTGTTGGTCGCCGGAGAAGAGAGCACGAAAGGGAGTGATAAAGGAGAGTGAGAGCTGAAGAAGAGAAAGAGAAGAGAGATAAAGTTATAAAAATCAGAAAAGAAAGAAAAAGGGAAAGGAACCGGGGGACAAAACAGGGGGTGGGCCTCTTGGGCACACCATTTAAGACCCGAAAACCATTTTAAAAGCAAGATAAACTCAAACTTAGTGAAAATACAATTTAAATTGGGGGTAGGTGTAACAATCTACCCCCTTTAAAAGAATTTCGTCCCCGAAATTTAAAATCACTTACTAAACTGAAATACTCGAAAAAAAAAATAAGAAGAAGAATTTATGTATAAATAGAAATCAAGTCAGAGTGGGTGCATCAAAGAGAATATGTCACACCGTCGCGAGCGGGTTGTAAAATCCTTTATCATACCTCCAAGCTCTTACTTTCTTCCCCAACAGTGTAAAAGTAGGAACATACTTTAATAGGATATAAAGCCGATAACATATAATGACGTAAGGTCAAAAGTAAGTATGCAAAATACGATAACTTCAAAATATATATGTAATAACATATAGGTCGAAAACTTCGTGCTGAACTTAAAACTGAAAAACATAAATACTTATCCAAAAACATTTGCAACGACAAAAACAAATAACTAAAGAAAAGTAAGTTAAAATACTCGTACTGAAAACCAAATCTGAAAATGAGAGTGGGTATCGCCCAAGCATACGAAACGTCACGTACTCCGAGAATAAATGTGTCTTTGGGTCGAGCCCCAATTATAACAAATCCGTACCAACTACTGAAGACGAGTCTTCTTGCTCACTTGCTTAACGAACCCAACGAATAAGTTATCGATACAACAGTCGGCCGCCCACGATATCGATCACACATTCGTTGTCTCGATAGATAAGTAGTGATTTCCTGAGGATGCACAATTTCACACGTCGTAAATTCGATCCTCCGAATACCAGTTCACAATACTCCTCTGTTAACCAGCGTTGTCTGTATAGACTCTCGTACCATGTCGCAAAAATGCCATACCCAAATCGAACAAAACCAAAAACCGTCGTCATAAAAACTCTATCCAGCACCAAAACATCTTATCCTTCTCCATTCTTCCAAATATGACCAACTACTCCAATGTTTTGCCAATGAAGAACCCACTTGAAAAATGGTACTTTGGGATTCAAGAAAAGTGGCTACCATATTAGTAATAGACCCAAAAGCTCGAACCAAGCAAGTAGAAAACGAGAATTCACATTTCCCAACAAGCAGTATCTCTTGGGAGTTGTTGCAATGCTCAAACCACCTCTCCATTTTTGCTTAGTTGCAGATTTCTAGTAAAACAAGGTCAAAGTTGGTGGAAAGAAGAAGGACTCGCAAGTGATCAACCTAAACACCCCATGAGAGTACACACATTTCGAGAGAAGTGTAAAGATTATCTAATTCTCGCCTCAACCGCGATGTGGTGCCATTCCAGAGTGCACCAAACATATATGCTAGAAGCGTTTCGACATCCACATACTCACAACAATAAAATTCAGAAGTGAAGCAGTGGAAAGATGCGTTAAGACGAGCACATATTGTTGGAAAAGAACCGATGTGATGCCTATGAATTATAGTAAGATGATGATACAATCTGCTGACCTTCTGTACTAAAACCTTCATCCAATTCTTACTAAAAGACCACTCAAACCTCACGCCCACGTGCTCGCGAACCTATGGGTCCTGGTGCGAGGTAGTGGAAAGTTGCATTGTGGCGAACACATCACTTCATCGAAAAAGTCTACTAGAGTACGATATGATGGTGATGAATTGCAGCAGGATAATGAATGGTGACCATTCAATTCAGCGTGAAGATAGTGATGTAATCTGCTGATCACCTGCACTACAATCTTCACCAGTCTCTTACCAAAAGACAGCTTAAACTTCACACCCACGCGAAATTCTTTCTGGTAAGTCTGGTAAGCTTGTGGAAAGGTTATGCCCCAAATATTCCTATCTGAAACGATAAGAATTGGGTGCACACTTCCGTTGAATCGATCCATCGTGAATTTCTCACTGATTGAGCGAGAACCCAAGTCGAGAAGGCTGAAAGAACACTCAAGAATTTGAGGGTCAAAATAAGTCTATTAAAATCTAGAGTACAAGATATGGAGATTTGAACCAGAAACCATGCCTAGAACAATTTTTTTTTTCCACCCTCGGTGTATTGTTCCGGCATGATCCAATTTTACAATCAGAAATGAACAAGCGAAGGAAGGTGAAGATGCAGAAATAGAAGTCATTGTTTATGATTATTTGGTTAATCATCACAGTAAGGTTGACTGGTTTCTTAGCCAAAAGGAGATAAGTCTAAGCTCAAAAATAGTTAAGAATTGATAATAAAATTTGACGAGGCCAAAGACATTTTGAAATTCACAATACTTTGTGAAAGTTGTTTCAAAGTTCAAAAATTAAACATAGAACCTCTGAATCAACAGAATGACAAAGAAGAAATATACGAAGCAGCTTGTGTATGCATGCAGTGACATGATTGGCTACCTTAAAGTGATGCCCTTGAGCAACCCAAAGCTTAATGAGTCTAGGGAAGTTTAGAGCAAAGCTCAATCTTCGTACAATGATGAACATGGTGAAATCTCAAGCCATTACACTGGAAATTACAAGGCTAAACAGTTAGTGGACAAGAGCACTGGTCAGTTGGGCTACAAGCAAGAGGCTAAGTTCATCTCTACCGAAAAGTACGTGGACAAGGAACTAAGGTTTACCGCCAAGTATCAGACCCAAGTGAAGTTCAAGGAATCTATTATCCAAACAAGACTGGATCTTCATCATCCAAATCCAACTACAACAACAAGAATCGCAACTCCATTTGGAAATTGGTGAGAATAACGTCTGCTACCGAGGAGTTTCCCAAGAAAACAATTAATGTAAACGAAGTCAACACTCGAAGAATTTGGTGCAAAGCTGACGGTCAAATGTTAAGGAACTTAACTTCGTAGTTAGAGTAAGCAAGAAGGCAATCGATTGAACAATCGTCGAGAATTGTTCTAAAGATCCACACGAATTTCTTCAGTGGTAATGAGTCCGAGAACATTGATTTGCTCCCACCAACTACCACTTACTAACCGTCGTCATAACTAGCACTTACTCGCTTTCTCCAACAAGCATTTCGAAAGTTTCAAACAGTTTCCAAGAGATACGACTCTACCCGCCATTCCTAGGGAACGCATGTCGCAGAGTGATATCACCGTTTCAGGTTTCTAGTTGGTCTTAACCAACTCGTACCGTCAAGATTTTTCCGTTTCCCAAGATTTCGATGTAGACCCGACTCTGCCCGCAATTCCTAGGGAATGCATGTTGCAGAATGGCATCGCCATTTCGAATCTACAGTTGGTCTTAACTAGACTTCCTCAAACTGAGATTTCTAAAACACGTCGCTTCCAATTAACACTAACTCTGCACACCATTCCCAGTGAATGCATGTCGCAGAGTATCGATCCGCTATTGAAAGTCGCCAACAAATCAAACACGTCACCGATGAGGCACAATCCCGGCACGAATTCTTGTATTTCAATCAGAAGGTAACAATTCAAACAGAGAAGGGTTTGTACAACTGCACTGAATGACACTAAATTCTGAAGTCGTGACATCCAAATGACGTCATAACAGACACCCTACTATAGAAATCAAAGATCCTAAGTATGCTCTGAACAAACCACGCTCAGATACCAATCTGACACGCCCCGATCCTGATGTCCTAGGGACAACGGGATGGTCACGTGCTGGCCGACACCCGAAGGGTGACGAAAGCCATTTATTGAGTGCAAATGCTAACAACAAGGGATAGATAAGACTTATAAATATAAAAGAATAATGAATATGCAGTTAAGGAAGTGTTCAAAGCATACTACTAACTAGAACACTAAAAGAATTAATATAAAATTGAATGAACAAATGAGTGGGTCCTACACCTAGAGGACTTGAAGATGCTGATGCTGAAGTGTCTGGACGCTGGGATTGTATGCCTCGATTCTAACTCCTGAAGGGGGCGCAAAACAAACATGAGTGGACCAAGTTGATACATATATAATAAAACAGTTATCAATATATTAACCCCCAAGTTTTATGAAAACACATATATCATGATCAAAATAGGTTTTCTGAAACCTAGCATGTCGTGCAATGTCTCAAATCATAACTCGTATATAATAATCACTAGTGAATGTCCAATATAACACTTCAGGCCCCATGCCGGCTCCCCATCTCTGAGCAGACAGTCAGAGGAAAACACACTACGGGCCTCATGCCGGCTCCCTGTCCCTGTGCTAAATAGCCAGAAGAAACACACTCCAGGCCCTATGCCAACACCAAACCGTCGCCTGGAACGGACCGGAATCTATCCCTACGTCCCGTAGCGGAACAAATACCACTAGGTAAGTACAAAACCATTTAACATATATATATTGAAAGGCAACTTCATAGTATAAAGTCATCCATCATCTATACCATAAAGAGGTGTTCTAAATATCATATCGTCATCCATCAGATATTCTATAAGAACACGGGTTATAGAAAAAATAATAATAATTCAAACTAGCCTCAATAAGCATGTTATCTCGTAAAACGTTTCATAAAACGTAATCATTAAATCATGCTTTTCATGTATGCATTTCTACTATTAAAACATGCATTTTTAGAAGGGGTCCACTCACAGTACTTTGCCGCCGAAGAGCCACGCAAACTAGCGAATAAGAAAACGTCACCAATAATTGCCCATAAGCACATAAAGGGTCCAATTAATAAAACTCTATTATAACAATTGAATTTGGGAAAACGGACGTCGGAAATGGATTCAGGACGTCGAATTACCCTAAGAAGGGATTTTGGATTTAGGGTCCTAAGATTCTTGGTTAAAAGAGGGTTAGGGTGAAAAGGGGTGGTTTGGGCTTAAGCCCAAACCAACACACACACCCACGGCACACAGCGCACACACACACGTACACCACACACAAGTGCACCACAAGCACTCACACGGACACATACACTACACAAACATACACACATGCACAGCATGCATACGCATGCACAACATGCGCACACGCACACACACATACGCACCCATACACACCCACACGGTACACACATACACACACAACACACACTCACGGCCCAAAGGCCTCACAACCAAAAGGGTTGGGCTCGGCAAGGAAGGCCCAAAGGCCTTAGGTTTGGTGGGTCGCCAAACCCAATGGGAGAGAAAGCCGGAAATCAGCCGGAAATTGCACAACCTTTAAACGGCTATAACTTTGTCAAAACTCAACGAAATCAAGTGAAAGAAGAACGAAAGTTGTAGTTCTCGAAGAGACGAAGAGAATGGTACCTTGTACAACGTCTAACTCGCCATGGTTTTTCCAGAAAACGCCTCGAAAGCTGTCGGACTCGCCGGAAACTGGGTAAGATTCAAATGAGTATAACTTCTTCAATACTCAATTAAATTGGGTGAAACAAAAAGGAAGGTTGTAGTACTCAGTGAGACGAAGAGATTGATACCTTACACGCCGGCCAAATCACCGTATATTGGCCTGAAAGTGCCTCGAAAGTGACGGATTCCTCGCCGGAATCCGGGGAAGTCTCCCCGATGTGTTTCTTCGTGGTTTGACGTCCAAAACACAACAACGTGGTCAGAAAAGAACTATATGGACGAAAAGATAAACCTTTGAGGTGTTTCTAAGACTTACCAAGTCGGAGGTGGTGGAAGCTTGTCGACAAAACGATGGGGAAGGGAGATGAACAGTGGTGTTGCCACCACAGGGTGTCGGGACAACACGACCCTGGGCCTGAGTTCGAGGTCTTCACATCGAGTTGGTGAGGTTGTTAATGTGTGGGGGTGTTGGTCGCCGGGGAGGAGAGAGCACGAGAGGGAGTGATAAGGGAGAGTGAGAGCTGAAGAAGAGAAAGAGAAGAGAGAGAGAGTTATAAAAATCAGAAAAGAAAGAAAAGGGGAAAGGAACCGGGGGACAAAACAGGGGGTGGGCCCTTGGGCACACCATTTAAGACCCAAAAACCATTTTAAAAGTAAGATAAACTCAAATTTAGTGAAAATATAATTTAAATTGGAAGTGGGTGTAACATTGGTTCTCGTTAACTTCTCCATTAGAAAGCTCTGGTTTCTTGTCAGAAGCCAAATGGATTTCAACCTCCTCCACAACACCACTTGAATTGAACATGTCAAGTAGGCCTATTGGTGCAAATGAGACGTCGGATGTAATTTCCTGCAACAACAACAACAACAACAACAAAGCCTTTTCCCACTAAGTGGGGTCGGCTATATGAATCCTAGAACGCCATTGCGCTCAGTTTTGTGTCATGTCATCCGTTAGATCCAAGTACTCTAAGTCTTTTCTTAGAGTCTCTTCCAAAGTTTTCCTAGGTCTTCCTCTACCCCTTCGGCCCTGAACCTCTGTCCCGTAGTCACGTCTTCGAACCGGAGCGTCAGTCGGCCTTCTTTGCACATGTCCAAATCACCGGAGCTGATTTTCTCTCATCTTTCCTACAATTTTGGCTACTCCTACTTTACCTCGGATATCCTCATTCCCAATCTTATCCTTTCTCGTATGCCCACACATCCCACGAAGCATCCTCATCTCCGCTACACCCATTTTGTGTACGTGTTGATGCTTCACCACCCAACATTCTGTGCCATACAACATCGCTGGCCTTATTGCCGTCCTATAAAATTTTCCCTTGAGCTTCAGTGGCCTACGACGGTCACACAACACGCCGGATGCACTCTTTCCATCCAGCTCGTATTCTATGGTTGAGATCTCCATCTAATTCTCCGTTCTCTTGCAAGATAGATCCTAGGTAGCGAAAACGATCGCTTTTTGTGATCTTCGCTAGATTTCTCCGGTCATTAGTGTGGATAAGTATATAAATGGATAGAGATAGGAAAGCAAACACAAGATGTACGTGGTTCACCCAGATTGGCTACGTCCACGGAATAGAAGAGTTCTCATTAATTGTGAAGGGTTTACACAAGTACATAGGTTCAAGCTCTCCTTTAATGAGTACAAGTGAATGATTTAGTACAAATGACATTAGGAAATATTGTGGTAGAATGATCTCGTAATCACGAAACTTCTAAGTATCGGAGTGTGGTGTCGTCTTGACTTGCCTTATCTGTCTCATATGTAGATATGGCATCTTCTCTGGAAGTACTCTTCCTCCATCCAGGGGTGGTATCTTTAACTGGTGGAGATGCACAAGGTAATGTATCAATTTCACTTGAAGCTTACTTGTAGTTTCAGGCTTGGTCAAGCGCGATACAAACCATGTAGTAGGAGTCCCCCAAGTCGCCGAGCTAGGGGGTCTGCTGAAAGAGGTGACAGACAAGGTAAGCAATCAGAGCTCCGACTGATTGTTCACCTTCTCCCCATCTTGCAGGAGCATGAAGGATAAAGAGAAGAAAAATGAGAAGAGATGATATGAGATACTTTTGCTTTTGAAGAAGTAACTTTCCACAGGCTTATTCTTGAACTGAGCTGGAGGGTTTTCTGGTTTCCTCCAGAGTATAAGGCCGACTGAAGAATTTGAGGGTCAAAACAAGTCCATCAAATCTAAAGTACGTTCCACCCTGCTGATATGGGATACTTTTGCTTTTGACAGAGTAATGGATGTATCGGCACGTGTGCTGTTACGCTTGTCTCCACATGCTTCCTTGTATCCTTCGCACTTGCCCTATCTGTTCCTCAAGCAGATGCGGAATCTTCCCTGGAAACATAAGATGTTGAAGATGAGTACTCGAGAGCAATGCCAGGTAAGTAATCAGGTAAGGGGTTCCAGGCAGTCAGTTCCTGGCTGGAAGCTTGATTCCAAGTGCTGACTGATTGCTCTCTTTCTCCTTGTCTTGCAGGTAAAAACAAGGCCAAAAGAAAAGACAGGGAAAAAGCATGATATGGGATACTCTTGCTTTTAACCCTGATGATATGAGATATTCTTGCTCTAGTATAGCTTGTTTGCAGAGGTATTATCGGGGGGAAAGAAAGCTGAATATTTCGAAAGGCTTCGTTGGGAGTGCCCTATCAGATATGATGAAGGGTTGAGCATTTTTGCAGGTCTGCCTGTCCGTTGGGGATGGAGGTCGACATATATAGGAGTCTCCCTAACAACAAGTAGTAATGCTATTCCTTTACCCTGCTTGGTCATAGCACGATAGTGGGAGCTGCCAGTTTCACATGTTTTAACTCTGTCAGAGCACTTTGAAAAAGTGGTCTGTGGTATCTGGCTCTCGAGATTCGGAGAACGATGCCTCTTCGATTTTTTAGAAAGCAATCATGCTGGGGGTCTGACTCTCGAGATTCGGAGAGCAGTGTCTCTTCGATTTTTGAGGAAGTAATCATGTTGGGAGTCTGGCTCTCGAGATTCAGAGGGCGGTGCCTCTTCGATTTTGGAGCAAGCAATCTTGTTGGGAGTGTTGTCTCGAATGTGAGTAAAGGTTGGGCATGTTTGCTAGTCTACCTTGCCACGAAGCACAAAGGTTGACACACAAGGACTTTCCAATTATCCAGCAATGGTACTGTTCATTTACCCTCTCTTCGATTTTGAGAAAGTAGTCATGTTGGGAGTCTGGCTCTCGAGATTCGGAGGACGGTGCCTCTTCGATTTTGGAGCAAGCAATCTTGTTGGGAATGTTTTCTCGAATGTGAGTAAAGGTTGGGCATGTTTGCTAATCTACCTTGCCATGAAGCACAGAGGTTGACACACAGGGACTTTCCAATTATCCAGCAGTGGTACTGTTCCTTTACCCTTGTGGGTAATAATATGGTAGCTAGACCTTCAAAATTTATGTGTCTAAACTTTGTTAGTGCTGTTTCTTTGCTATTCTTTTACCTTTCTTGGTCAGAGCGATGTAGTTAGAGCTGCAAGCTTCACGTGCTCAACTTTGGCAGAGAACTTTGGCAAAGTTATCTGTGGTACCCATGAGCTATTGTTGCGTGTGGGAAGTGGGTGATTGAACAGTAAGATTCATGTGCTTTCTACTTCACCAGAAGTCTTCGACAGAATGCCCATAATTTCTGCAAAGCTGAGTGTGCGTGTGACAGGTGCTGACAAGGCTAGAAAAGTAGGTGCCTCTTCGATTTCTGAGATCGGCCCTCGTGGTCTCTGAGCAGCCCAGCTTTTGAGAAAGCGAGCGCCTCTTCGATTGATTCGGAGAACGATGCCTCATCGATTTTTGAGAAAGCAATCATGCTGGGGGTCTGGCTCTCGAGATTCGGGGAGCAGTGTCTCTTCGATTTTTGAGAAAGTAATCATGTTGGGAGTCTGACTCTCGAGATTTGGAGGGCGGTGCCTCTTCGATTTTGGAGCAAGCAATCTTGTTAGGAGTGTTTTCTCGAATGTGAGTAAAGGTTGGGCATGTTTGCTAGTCTACCTTGCCACGAAGCACAGAGGTTGACACACAGGGACTTTCCAATTATCCAGCAATGGTACTGTTCCTTTACCCTCTCTTCGATTTTTAAGAAAGTAGTCATGTTGGGAGTCTGGCTCTTGAGATTCGGAGGACGGTGCCTCTTCGATTTTGGAGCAAGCAATCTTATTGGGAGTGTTTTCTCGAATGTGAGTAAAGGTTGGGCATGTTTGCTAGTCTACCTTGCCACGAAGCACAGAGGTTGACACACAGGGACTTTCCAATTATCCAGCAGTGGTACTGTTCCTTTACCCTTGTGGGTAATAATATGGTAGCTAGACCTTCAAAATTTATGGGTCTAAACTTTGTTAGTGCTGTTTCTTTGCTATTCTTTTACCCTTCTTGGTCAGAGCGATGTAGTGGGAGCTGCAAGCTTCACGTGCTCAACTTTGGCAGAGAACTTTGGCAAAGTTATCTGTGGTACCCATGAGCTATTGTTGCGTGTGGGAAGTGGGTGATTGAACAGTAAGATTCATGTGTTTTCTACTTCCCCAGAAGTCTTTGACAGAATGCCCATAATTTCCGCAAAGCTGAGTGTGCGTGTGACAGGTGCTGACAAGGCTGGAAAAGTATGTGCCTCTTCGATTTCTGATATCGGCCCTCGTGGTCTCTGGGGAGCCCAGCTTTTGAGAAAGCGAACGCCTCTTCGATTTCTGAGATCGGCCTTCGTGGTCTTTGAGCAACCCAACTTTTGAGAAAGCAAACGCCTCTTCGATTTCTGAGATCAACCCTCGTGATCTCTAAGCAGCCCAGCTTTTGAGAAAGCAAACGCCTCTTCGATTTCTGAGCAGGCGCCTCTTCGATTTTTGAAGCTCCGTCGAGTGCAGATTTTTATAGGGGCTGGCATTAAGTTCCAAAGCACACTTGAATCTCCACCAGTAGAAGCTTCATTCTTGCACTTCTAAGATCTTGATTTGTCCGACCTCTTCTCTCTTCAACACCTTTGAAAATGTCTGGCCCCTCCGACCGTCGTTTTAACTTGAACCTTGTTGAAGAGGCAGCCCCGCCTTCTCCAGACAACATATGGCGCCCATCCTTCGTCTCCCCTACTGGTCCTCTTACCGTTGGGGGTTCCGTGATGAAGAATGATATGACCGCTGCGGTGGTGGCCAGGAACCTTCTCACTCCCAAAGATAACAGACTACTTTCCAAACGGTCTGATGAGTTAGCTGTTAAGGATTCGCTGGCTCTCAGTGTTCAGTGTGCAGGTTCTGTGTCTAATATGGCCCAACGCCTATTTGCTCGAACCCGCCAAGTTGAATCATTGGCGGCTGAAGTGATGAGTCTCAAACAGGAGATTAGGGGGCTCAAGCATGAGAATAAACAGTTGCACCGGCTCGCACATGACTATGCTACAAACATGAAGAGGAAGCTTGACCAGATGAAGGAAACTGATGGTCAAGTTTTACTTGATCATCAGAGATTTGTGGGTTTGTTCCAAAGGCATTTATTGCCTTCGTCTTCTGGGGCTGTACCGCGTAATGAAGCTCCAAATGATCAATCTCTGATGCCTCCTCCTTCTAGGGTTCTGTCCAGTACTGAGGCTCCAAATGATCCCCCTCCGGTGCCTTCTCTTTCTGGGGCTCTACCGACTGCTGAGACTTCTCCTAAGCAACCTTTGTGAAGGCTCCCTCTTGTGTGTTTATTTTGACTCATGTATATGTACATATTTGTAGCTTATCGGGGATATCAATAAATAAGATTTCCTTCATTTCAACGTATTGTGTTAAATACACCAAAGCCTTCTTCGCTAAGTTCTTTGAATTTTCTTTTGTTGAAGCTTGTATGTTGAAGCTTTCTGAGTGGAGCATGTAGGTTGGGGTAGTGTTCCCTTAATTTCCCGAGTGAGGAAAACTTCTCGGTTGGAGACTTGGAAAATCCAAGTCACTGAGTAGGATCGGCTATATGAATCTTAGAACGCCATTGTGCTCGATCATGTGTCATGTCCTTCGTTAGATCCAAGTACTCTAAGTCTTTTCTTAGAGTCTCTTCCAAAGTTTTCCTAGGTCTTCCTCTACCCCTTCGGCCCTGAACCTCTGTCCCATAGTCGCATCTTCTAATCGGAGCGTCAGTAGGCCTTCTTTGCACATGTCCAAACCACCGTAACCGATTTTCTCTCATCTTTCCTTCAATTTCGGCTACTCCTACTTTACCCCGGATATCCTCATTCCTAATCTTATCCTTTCTCGTGTGCCCACACATCCAACGAAGCATCCTCATCTCCGCTACACCCATTTTGTGTACGTGTTGATGTTTCACCGCCCAACATTCTGCGCCATACAGCATCGCCGGCCTTATTGCCGTCCTATAAAATTTTCCCTTGAGCTTCAGTGGCATACGGCGGTCACACAACACGCCGGATGCACTCTTCCACTTCATCCATCCAGCTTGTATTCTATGGTTGAGATCTCCATCTAATTCTCCGTTCTTTTGCAAGATAGATCCTAGGTAACGAAAACGGTCGCTCTTTGGTATTTCTTGATCTCCGATCCTCACCCCTAACTCGTTTTGGCCTCTATTTGCACTGAACTTGCACTCCATATATTCTGTCTTTGATCGGCTTAGGCGAAGACCTTTAGATTCCAACACTTCTCTCCAAAGGTTAAGCTTTGCATTTACCCCTTCCTGAGTTTCATCTATCAACACTATATCGTCTGCGAAAAGCATACACCAAGGAATATCATCTTGAATATGTCATGTTAACTCATCCATTACCAACGCAAAAAGGTAAGGACTTAAAGATGAGCCTTGATGTAATCCTACAGTTATGGGAAAGCTTTCGGTTTGTCCTTCATGAGTTCTTACGGCAGTCTTTGCTCCTTCATACATATCCTTTATAGCTTGGATATATGCTACTCGTACTCCTTTCTTCTCTAAAATCCTCCAAAGAATGTCTCTTGGGACCCTATCATACGCTTTTTCCAAATCTATAAAGACCATGTGTAAATCCTTTTTCCCATCTCTATATCTTTCCATCAACTTCGTAAGAGATAGATTGCCTCCATGGTTGAGCGCCCTGGCATGAACCCGAATTGGTTGTCCGAAACCCGTGTCTCTTGCCTCAATCTATGCTCAATGACTCTCTCCCAGAGCTTCATTGTATGACTCATTAGCTTAATACCCCTATAGTTCATGCAATTTTGTACGTCGCCCTTATTCTTGTAGATAGGCACCAAAGTGCTCGTTCGCCACTCATTTGGCATCTTCTTCGTTTTCAAAATCCTATTGAAAAGGTCAGTGAGCCATGTTATACCTGTCTCTCCCAAAAGTTTCCACACTTCGATTGGTATATCGTCTGGGCCTATTGTTTTTTTATGCTTCATCTTCTTCAAAGCTACAACCACTTCTTCCTTCCGGATTCGACGATAAAAAGAGTAGTTTCTACACTCTTCTGAGTTACTCAACTCCCCTAAAGAAGCACTCATTTCATGTCCTTCATTGAAAAGATTATGAAAATAACCTCTCCATCTGTCTTTAACCGCGTTCTCTGTAGCAAGAACCTTTCCATCCTCATCCTTGATGCACCTCACTTGGTTTAGGTCCCTTGTCTTCTTTTCCCTTGCTCTAGATAGTTTATAGATATCCAACTCTCATTCTTTGGTATCTAGTCGTTTATACATATCGTCGTAAGCCGCTAACTTAGCTTCTCTGACAGCTTTCTTCGCCTCTTGCTTCGCTTTTCTATACCTTTCACCATTTTCATCGGTCATCTCCTTGTATAAGGCTTTACAACTTTCCTTCTTAGCCTTCACCTTTGTTTGTACCTCCTCATTCCACCACCAAGATTCCTTTTGGTGTGGGGCAAAGCCCTTGGACTCTCCTAATACCTCTTTTGCTACTTTCCGGATACAACTAGCCATGGAATCCCACATTTGGCTAGCTTCCCCCTCTCTATCCCACACACATTGGGTGATTACCTTCTCTTTGAAAATGGCTTGTTTTTCTTCTTTTAGATTCCACCATCTAGTCCTTGGGCACTTCCAAGTCTTGTTCTTTTGTCTTACTCTTTTGATATGTACATCCATCACCAACAAGCGATGTTGATTAGCCACGCTCTCTCCTGGTATAACTTTGCAATCCTTACAAGTTATACGATCCCCTTTCCTCATTAGAAGAAAATCTATTTGTGTTTTTGACGACCCACTCTTGTAGGTGATCACATGTTCTTCTCTCTTCTTAAAGAAGGTGTTGGCTAAGAAGAGATCATATGCCATTGCAAAATCCAAGATAGCTTCCCCATCCTCGTTTCTCTCCCCAAAACCATGGCCACCATGAAAACCTCCATAGTTGCCTGTCTCCCTGCCCACGTGTCCATTTAAATCTCCTCCTATAAATAACTTCTCCGTCTGAGCAATTCCTTGCACCAAGTCTCCAAGATCTTCCCAAAATTTCTCCTTCGAACTCGTATCCAACCCTACTTGAGGTGCGTACGCACTAATCACATTGATAAGTTCTTGTCCTATTACAATCTTGATTGTCATGATTCTATCTCCTACCCTCTTGACATCTACAACATCTTGTACCAAGGTCTTGTCCACGATGATGCCAACACCATTTCTCGTTCTATTTGTGCCCGAATACCAAAGTTTAAACCCTGAGTTTTCTAGATCCTTTGCCTTACTACCAACCCACTTAGTTTCTTGTAGGCACATAATATTTATCCTTCTCCTCACCATAACTTCCACTACTTCCATAGATTTTCCTGTTAAGGTTCCTATATTCCACGTTCCTAAACGCATTTTGCTCTCTTGAACTCTACCCTTCTGTCCTAGCTTCTTCACCCTCCCCCGTCTAATAGGATCAAAGTACTTCTTTTGTGTGTCCCGGGTAAAGTTGCAGTGATTGGAACTTTTCACATTCAAATAAATGTTGGTGATAGCAAGACTAACCTTGAGAGGACAGAAATGGAAAACCTCATAGTCAAGAACTTTAAGTGTCACAGGCACTGAAGCACCTTTTGGCAACCGAAGAACCTCACCTGACAATCAATCAACGTTTCATATCGTTATAAAGTTGAAGAGCAGGAATATTATGAGAAGAATGTTACAATTCATGACAAAGGCAGGTAGATTTCTTCCAAAAACTTTGCCATTATCATATTGACGTGTTGTTAGAGAACTGCTTCCATGCAGAAGTGTTCCTTCAAACTAGCTTCTGTAAAGAAAGTAGTGGTAACAGACTTATGAGCATATACTACTGTTTCTCCATTCCAATCAGCACCAACAACTTGAGCAATGGCATCAACATCAGCGGCACGAACAGAACCACTGAGGGTACCGGGACAGTAATCATGAATGCGTGTCTTCTTTTCAATCTTGCACCAACCGGCACCTTGACAGTTAAACACACCAACCACACCAGAGAGATTGTTGACATTCCATATTTGAGCAAGCTGCAAAGAGAATTATTCACGCAAGCTTCACTCATAGGGATCTAAACTTTCACATAACTTGGGAAGCATAAAGAGGAGTAAACAGAACAAACCTGGTCCTGTCTCTTGCTGGATCCGCGAAGAGACAATCACGGGTAGGCCTGCCAGGTAACTTGGCACGGAGGACAGATCCATCAGGGAGAACCAGCTTCCTCAGAAGGTCAAAATTGTGATTGCCTGGCTTATCACTATTCACAGAAATACCAAACTTATGCATTAGAGAACCCCTACCTCCTGAAGTGGCAATAAAATAAATTTGTTTGGTGCACAGCATTACCGTGATACTCTGCCGCTGGGTGTAAACTCTGCAAAGAATATTTCAACCAATATCATGATATACGCAAATGAACTTGTATTCTAAATAATGACACTGAATGTCAAGCATAATCAACCAAAACGACTGCAGTTAATCACACAAATTGCAATTGTAAATCTTGAACAAACATAAATATTGATGTTTGAAGCCTCCACCGAACAGAATAGACTAATATACATCAACAAACTATATTCCACTGATACCTAATCGAACCTGAATGATTATAATAGCTATAGGTTAATAAGCATATACACGATTAGAAACTAAACTCAGGTCATTCGAGGAAATGGCCCCTCACCAAATGTCCATAAATCATCATCCAGGTAAGAACAAACAAATCAAACAGTACCTAGTGTCCAAGACATAATGAACTAACGAAATAAGATAGAAAATGCTTCATTATTTTACTTACGTGAAACATATCCCAGTCAGGTTGCATGAATTCTCCAAGGAACAGGGTGTTATAAGCAACGGAAGATATGTGAATCGTGTGCGAAGCAGGATCTCGGGGATAGAAGTCATCAGAGGCTCTAACCACAGCAGTCTGCTTGGCACTGTAGAGCCCATCAGTGTTGTGACACATGCAAGAAATGCATCCGTTGTCAGCAAAATTTCGAGCAACTGAAGCCTCAAGTGCCTGGTGGTAGCTGCGGGTCAGAGAAACTCTTCCACCATGACCAGACCCTAGAGTCTCGATGATGTTCTGAACATCAACCTTAACTCCATCAACTCCACAGGAAGCCAAGTAGGAATGAAGCTCATTGTAGAAATTGAAAATTTTCTTCGGATGTACCAGACCAAGACCATGAGCAGTTAAGCTGTCCATAACTATGTCTGGTTGGTTGCCCTCTACACCAGGGGACGTCACTGGGTATGCTAAAGCAGTGTCATAGTGTTCCATGCCAGTAGCAGCTGGTTTTACTCCACCCCAGTACCCAGCTAGAGCATGCCATACATACACAAATATGTGCCAGCAAGAAACATAAATTCGACTAATGAGTAACACTAATTGCTGATTCTAATATTGGTAAACCATCATAAAAAACGTCAAGCAGAGCACATAGCATAGCATCCCAATAAATTCGACAAAAAAGTTATTGGTTGTTGTTAACACAGTTAGATCATTCACTCCACCAACACAGATATGGGTAATTGAAGTCATGTTATAACTATCACCACCATTTCAAGAACAAAAATAATGGATTCTTAGATCCTAGAATTACTTTCCTTTGCATCTAAAGTAGAAAAAAAGTTATATCTAAAACGTTACTAATAGAACAGCTGGCAGACTGGCAGTTCGGGAGTACTCGTTGCTAGTCCAAGAAATAATGGATTCTTAGATCCTAGCATTACTTTCCTTTGCATCTAAAGTTTTCATGTGTTTTTTCCACAGACCTGTTAATGAAATTGAAAAATATGGAGTCATGTGCAATGAATACAAGAAAGTTAAGACATTACCCTAATCAAGACCAAAATATACCTTTTTCTAGCATTAGCGTAATCGTATTAGCAAACAAAACTAGATATTTAATCGCAGTTTTACAAGGATTACAAGAAAGTCATTAAAAATGAAAATTAAGAACTTACTTTACAGCTTGGGTGATGACTTCAAATGGATTGGTTCCAGCGTGCACGTAAACGAGGCACTGGCCTTGATTGGCCTGAACAGCAGAATCTCCTGCAAAACCAAACACACACAAAAAAAAAAAAAAAAAAAAAGTTGTTTTCGGTTCTTTCGAACTCGATTTCTGGTTTTTTTTCCTTTCCACAAATGTTTTAAAGTCCAATTAATTTGATCCATATGATGGTTTCCATCTGCTCACAAATAATGGAAATCACCATGAAAGTAACTGATATGGTGCATATATTAGTGTCATCTTGCTCACAGAAGTTGAATTAATTTTAATTCAAAAGTAGGGATAAAAATACTAAAAAATACTTACAAGAGAATAAAGTAGTTGTAGTATAAACGACTCAAGCAAGATCGTTTCCACATGGATTGAATGAATAATTTATGTAAATACCAAATCTTAATTAATTATTTGAAAAGATTGGAAAAAGTTGATTTTAAATTTAAAAATAATAAAAAACGAATTTAATTAAAATGATTAAAGAAATTAGCAAAGTAAAGAAAACAAAGGAAAACATTTTGAAAACCAAATTGTAAAAGCCTAGGGTTCCGCCGTCCCCTTAACAATCCTATGTAGATTTACCAATTACTTATGAATTACACATGCAACTTTGAAGGTTAGGTTTTCCTTATGCATATTCTACTTGTGGCATTCAAGCTATAACGTACATCAAACATATAATCCGTCTGTGACATTCAAATCAAATATAAACATGCATGACTTATTACGCTTTGTGAAAACCTTTTGAAAAACCATGCAACCCCTAAGACGTGACATTCGCCTTAAGTGAACTTACAACTGTCAATCATAAGAAACAATACTCAATCCTTCGGTGGCATTTCAACCAAATTGCATCCGATTACTTATCTAAACATCCTAATGGTTGCTAAGCATTAAGATATAGAGACAGTTTAAACACAGTGATTAATAATTCAAAGTATGCATGCATAATATCATAAGCAATCAAATAAAGACTACATATTCATGCTGAGGCCAAGCAGTGGTGGGCCGAGACCCCATCCCTTCCTAGACTAATTTGGTTACCCTGAATCCATATGTGATGTTCAATTGACGAAATCTCATCGTATGATTATAGTTTTGATAAAGACCGCCACTTGGACATTATATGAATTGACGATCCGACCGTTGGATCGTCACCAAACTTTAATGCGTTATAGAATGAAATATTTGAGGACATTAGAAATTTACGGATCGGGAGTCCGAAGCACGAATCTTCCCGAATTGGATTTCTAAGTTTGTAAAATCAAACATTGACCGCCACTTGAAATTGTGATTTGGCGGAGATCCAGCCGTTGGATCGTAATGAAATTTTAGTAGGTTGTTCTAGAAGTATAATGTGGATGTTGAGAAGTTACAGATCATAAATCTGATAGGCAGATCCTCCGGTTTAGATTTCTAGGGTTGTGAACCCTATCGTCGATCTTGATTGATGGTTGACTTTTTAGTCAACTAGGTCGAATGATTCTGGTGTGTCATTTATCCTAGAGTGTTGTTGGGATTTCATGGAGCTTAGTGGGCTCATCATGATGACATGTGTCTCGATTTATGTTTTGTGACACCATATTGAGTTATACTTGTTTATTAAATGTGATTTCTATTGAATTGTTATTTTTTATTTTTAGCCATCGATCTATAGTTATTACTGTGGATTGGAAACATTTGTGAAATGTGGGTTGATTTTTCGGATTGGTATGATATGTATCTGGTGTGATTTATTTGTTTGGTCCTAGTTTCGTGATTGATAGTCACTTGAATGATTTAGAATGGAGTGTGAACTACGATTGGCTTGATCCCTTCACAGGATACGTAGGCAGTCTAACGAGAAGGTTAGATGCAGCCATAAAATAAACGAGATTAAGTTTTAGTGGAAAATCGTCACTTGAGAATTGTTAGAAAGGTTATTAGCGCAAAGGGTAACTATGACATTTTTAGCCTACCACCAAATGTTTATTTTCCGAAATAAAATTTTCGGGTCAGGGCGTTACATAAACCTTGTATTTAAGGCCCACAATTTTTGCAATGGCCGAATTTCTCTACTAGGAATTTGGCTACCACAAAATGTTTTCTTCTTCTCGTTGTATATCTAAGTCTGCTTCTAGGACTTGCCCTGATTTGCTTTAAATTTGATAGGCTGTGCTGTTGGAATGTCTAATTTAGCAACAAAAACTGTATCAGTAATCATTTGCCCTATATCCAAATATGTCAGATTGGTCAAGTGTTGGTCAGGTGGTGGATTAGATTCCATCTTTGTATGACTAGCCCCTTCGAACATGTTAGTTTCAATGCATTCATGCAGCTCAGTGGAGTCTCGGGATAGTGTATGCGTGGCTAATGACTTGGGTAGGAATAGATTCTAGAGAAATATCAAGGTCATCAGGGGCTGTTTCCTTCCTTTGGCAGGAGTCACTGGCAGGTGGCTTTGTAATTTCATCGTCTTCCAACTTGTTATCATAACTCTTCACACTAAAGAATACTTGCAAGAGAATAAGGTAGTTATAGTATAAACGGCTCAAGCAATGTCGTTTCCACAAAAATTGAATGAATAATTTATGTAAATACCAAATCTTAATTAATTATTTGAAAACAAAGATTGGAAAAAGTTGGTTTTAAATTTAAAAATAATAAAAACGAATTTAATTAAAATGATTAAAGAAATTAGCAAAGTAAAGAAAACAAAGGAAAACGTTTTGAAAACCAAATTGTAAAAGCCTAAGGTTCCGCCGTCCCCTTAACAATAATATGTAAATTTACCAATTACATATGAATTACACATGCAACTTTGAATGTTAGGTTTTCCTTATGCATATTCTACTTGTGGCATTCAAGCTATAACGTATATCAAACATGCAATTCGTCTATGGCATTCAGATCAAATATAAACATGCATGACTCATTACACTTTGTAAAAATCCTTTGAAAAACCATGCAACTCCTAAGACGTGGCATTCGCCTTAAGTGAACTTACAACTATCAATCATAAGAAGCAATACTCAATCCTTCGGTGGCATTCCGACCAAATTGCATCCGATTACTTATCTAAACATCCTAATGGTTGCTAAGCATTAAGATATAAAGACAGTTTAAACATAGTGATTAATAATTCAAAGTATGCATGCATAATATCATAAGCAATCAAATAAAGACTACATATTCATGCTAAGGCTCAAGGCAGCGCCCTAACAAACGGAAATTAGTTACGAACAACCATAAAACAAAATGAATTTTATTGAAATAGAAAAAGGATAGAAAACACCTTGAAATACAAAACGTCAAAGCCTAGCTAAGTTCTCCAAATTGATGCCTCCGTTCTCCCCTCTAATGGCTAAATAGCCTTATTTATGCTAATAAAAAATAAAATCCTTACTAGAAAAGGTCTTCTAAAAACTAGGAAACATGAGAAATTGAAATAAATTAGGAAACGTAATCCTAAAGTAACTTGGTAAATTCGCCCAAAATCCTTCAAGCCACGTTTTGGACCCAAATCAGCTCCAAAACTGGCCCAAAATAGCTGGATCTAAAGTTTGAGTCATTCTGAACACTTCTCCAGAAGGCCACAAACCCATTTGAGATCATCTTGGGCTCCAAAAACGCAATTTAAGCCCCAAAAAGTCATTTTTCAGCATCGCGCAATGCTTCTTTATTCCATCACCAGAAAATAACCACTTGGTAGAAAAATTCAAAATTTTGGTACGAACAAGCTAAGGAACACACGAACATCCTCCAATTTGAATCACTCCAAAATTCGTCTGTTTGATCATGTTTTGCTCTAGAAGAAGTCGAATGTCCTATATTGAAAATATAAGGTAAAATATCAAAATTCTACCAAAATAATTGCCAAATTATACTAAGAATAGGGTCTAATGTATAATACAATATTGACTCATTAGTGATTATGATACTTTTCTTGGTAGTTAAGAAAGTGGGATTTGGTTTCCTTTATGGACAAAAACCCTAGCCTTTAGCTTGTGTAAATACTAAGGTCCCTGCAAACACTAGATACACATAACATAATACTTCCTATAAAGAAATTGTATCCGACTAGGTGTTTGTAGAAGATCTTGGTGTTGCTGCAGCCTCCATTCTTTCTTGTCCGACTTCCATAGTTGCCTCAAAAATCAGGTTGACCACTCATTCGTTTGTGTTTTAATTATACATATAAGGCTAACATAAACATGTTTGAATTAGTATTACTCAGTTTGGCCAAATTGGATAAATGATCCATGTGGTCATAAGGTATTTGGAAGATAGCCCATATGCTTAAAAAACTCGGATTTAAACCCTTGTGATGTTCTCCGTTAGCAAATTTAGTTCAAAAGTAATTTTTTCCGTTAACTATATGTTAATACATGGGTAAAATTGTACTTTGACATGTGCACTCTTATTCGACACCCGGCTGTCGGATTCATCAACCTTCGACTGTGACCCACCCAAAAAACTACCTCCTCGCTCCCTCATCTCAAAGGAATTTCCCAGCATCGATTTCTTCGCGGCGCCCCAATCATCAACCTCATCTGCCCTCGAAGGTTCATCTCGATTCGATTCCTTCCCAAACCACCTTCCTTCCTCTGACCCCACTTCGAATCCGTCGACTCGTCACCATTGGAATACCTGTTGTTTCCCCGATCGCCCCCTTAAGTCTTGAACCCGCCGCCGAGCCGATTTCGATCAAGCTCCTAAGCAGTTCGCTCGCGCGGACCGGTCGGAAAAAGCTCCCCTTGCTAGCTTATCGTACAATGCAGCTTTCCTTTCCAACGATGCATAGCTAGCCGATCCATCATGAACTGCTTTCAGCTCAAGCTTGTCCATGAATTTAAACCAGCAAAAAAACATAATTGGTTTGATTTCAGCAGAAACCCAAATTAAAGCCTAGAGGTAATTGAACAGAAGTTTGAAACTTCCAAAACAGAGAGCTCAAAAATCTCATCTTCTCACTAAAAAGAACCCAAAAACCCTAAACTTATAATCAGATAACAACAGGAACCCTAAATTACCAAATGAAACCCTAACCCATAAATTACACTAACCCAACAAAACAGATTATAATTAAGTAAATTGTAATTAAACCCAGAAAAAAAAATTGGGAAAAAAGAAAGAAAAAGACGTACTTGTGGGCCCGGGCGTCAATGCCGGAGTTCTTGGCGGAGAAAGCGTCGTGTGCAGTGATTCTCTTCTTGGCGCGATGGAACTCGATGTCGGAGCCGGCGAGTTCTTTGGACTGCTTGGATTCTTTTTGGGATTGATAAAGTTGGGCCTTGAGCTCCATGATTGAAGAGGCTCCAATGCCGGCGATGGCGCGGTGCTTCCTCGACATAATTGAGGACTCCGTCAGCCATTCGAGGGATTCAACCACCACCCTTCTCTTCTTCGACTCCTCCTCCTCCGCCATTTT
Organism: Malus hybrid rootstock; assembly: GCA_033962825.2. Classification (NCBI taxonomy): domain Eukaryota; kingdom Viridiplantae; phylum Streptophyta; class Magnoliopsida; order Rosales; family Rosaceae; genus Malus; species Malus hybrid rootstock. Next base: position 12,742,329 of record CM066785.2, on the reverse strand, counting down.
TCTGCAATTTCAGGATTGAGATTGTTGGTTGGTAACTGGATATTTCTAGTTTCTTCTTCCTCTGTTTGAATTTAACAGATAGTTAACGGAAAAATCATTTTTGAACTAAATTTGTTAACCGAATACACTACAGGAGTTTAAATTCGAGTTTTTTTTTAGCACAGAGGATATCTTCTGAATACCTTATGACCACATGGATCATTTATCCAATTTGGCCACGCGTTTTTTTTGTGTTTTAATTATACATATAAGGCTAACATAAACATGTTTGAATTAGTATTACTCAGTTTAGTATATGACTGTACGCATAGAAGATTATATGTCATTTCTATTGACAATAATACCGAACCGACTAATTCTCCATATAACTAAATTTTCAATTTTTACTCTACCAATTCGGATGGTTGAAATACATTACAAAGTAAACCTTACAAAATACGTGTCAAAATATGTGATAGAAATATGTGTTCTGAGTCCTAATATATATCAAATTAAGGACTACTTAGGCTATCTCTAACCGATCCGGCCATAGGGTCGAGAATAGCCAGAAATGACATGAAAACCATCTTCAACCGAAGGCTAAGCCAAAGGGCTCGTAGGCCCTACCGGGCAAAAAAAGTAGAAACAGGCTAACAGGCTGTACCAAACCGGCAGCCCGGGCCAGTTTAGGTTTTTGAATCCCAACGGCTACTAGCTGACGTCAGCTAGCCGTTACATTTGATATATTTTTTTTTTTTACAAATTAAAAAAAATATATATTGAGATTACATCTTGAAAATTTATTGAGGTAGTTTAATTTAAGTAATCATATTAATTTAATTAAAATAATAAATTATGTTTGGCCTATGACCCTTTGGTCTCTCGGTTGGAGATGGTTTTTTTTTTTGTAGGGCTATGTTTGGCCTATGATCTTTTGACCTATTCGGTTGGAGATGGTAAGAAATATGGCCTGATATTATTCATTAAAATATTAATTTCTTGGATGACTATAGGACTAAAACGAGCCCTCAGATTCTCTTTCGGTTGAAAATGGCCAAAGTGTTCATTACATAACTTTTTTTAACGATCCATATGTATATATGTATAGCTACAGTGTTGTGTGTTGGGACTAAAGCAAAAGCAGTGTGAATGGGTTGAATAAAGCAAAGAACAAGACTTGACTGCTGAAGAATCAACGGTCATTCCTGCAGAAGGCCAATCACAGTTGAACACGTGTCACAACTTGAATACGTATTCAACCGTAATTGTTAGGAGTGACTGCTGATTCCAGCCAAGTTAAATCCTAAAGCAAAAACGCAGGTGAACTCAAAATGCACTTGGGACAAAAGCAAAAGCACTATGAATTGGTTGAATAGAGCAAAAAGCAAGTGAACTCATAATGCGCTTGGACAAAAGCAAAAGCATTATGAATTTGGTTGAATAACGCAAAAGCAGTATGAACAGAATTGGTTGAATAACGCAAAAGCAGGTGAACTCATTATGCCAACAGGGTTCTCTTTGGATTTTTTTTGGTGGAGATCTTAGAAATTCGTAAATTGTGTTTATTTATGGTACATTATATGATTAATTTTTGTTAAATATTGTTTGTATTTAATTTTAATTAAAAATATTTAATATAATTTTTTATTACACAATATACGATAAACGAATATATTTAAAATTACATGCAAACAATAGTTTGGATTTTTATCACAAATAGGTTTTGAAATTCATCTATGTTATCAAAATGATTTTTAAAATTGAAAATCGATCAATATAATCTTTGAAAAATGATATCGCAAATCAATGTGGTTCACTCCGTCACAATTTTGTTAAATATTATGTTACTTTTATTTTTAAATTTTTATTATTTGAAATGATGATTATAACCATAACAAAGTGGTGGTGCAAACGTGTAGAAGCGGTAATCATTGCATTATGGTAAATGATGAAGTATATCATAATAAATAGAAGAAATTCATTAAAATTTTAGATGGAGAGGTTGAAACGTGCTCAAAATCAGCTCTCATAACTAATCAATATCTTACAAATGGCAGGTAGGACCATACTCAAAATAAGGAACTTCCCGATCTACCCCATCATCATCAAGAATCAGATAAAATCGAATTGGATCATAGACTCTTTATAGAACCCAGATTAGAGATATCAGTCTGCCCCTTGACCTATATGTAATTTTGATGAGAGAATCTTTAGGAAAAGCATTTTGTTTATGGCTGTGCTCAAGCATTTTGATCAACAAATTTCGAGATAAAACAACATTTTGACGATTTTGAATAAAACTGTTGAAAATAAATCTCACATTAATGAAAAGATGAACTTTGTATGAGCTTATCGTACAAACTTTTTTGGATTGATGAGTGCTCAAGCGCTGAACATTATAAAAATAGTGATAAAAAAAATTTGCAATGTCATTTATTTTAGTATTCATAGACCTCTTATACATGAGATAAACAAAATATAACAGCTAATTGAGGAATTGACGTGTTGAGCAAAAATTGTACAAGAAATATAATAAATAGTTCGTTTGACACAATTTTACCCTCGTTCATCTTTCGAGGAGGGTTTTACTGGTTTAAGTTCTATTCATTCTAGATTATGTGTCTATTAATTACAATCATTCGTTAAAAAAGAAAAATCCTTTGATTCCAATATGAATAAATAGTAACTTGGAGATTTGAGTTTTTGTTTGATTTTGTGGCTGCATTTAGACAAATGCCTAAATTGCCTACGTACCTATTTTGAGAGATCAAGCTGCTCGTAGTTTTTTTAGAATGAATTTGAGATTTTCAATGAGTGAATGATCCACTAAAAAGAAAGATTTTGTGTTTGGTTTATTTGAACGTTCTGAATTTGTTTGAATGAATTTGGTTGAACGAACGAGAGATTAGATTTTTGGGATTTTATCATTCTACGGTTGCATCTAGATTAAATCTTTAAATTGCATGTTTATCCTTGGCGGAATCAAACATGCATAGTTCATAAAATGGATTTATTTAAATTTGAATTCTGTGGTTTTGTAACATATGAGAGATTTTGAATTTGGATTTGATTTGTTGGTTTTGTACCACTTGAGAATTTTGGAATTTGAAATTGGACGAGTATTTTGTATCAGTCATTCGATAACCGACACATACATCGTAATGAATATGAGTGGAATGGGCTGGCTTCTGCTCCATTCACGTGATGTTGTCCCTCAATCAACCTTTTATTTTTTCGGACATACAAAAGCAGCAAATGACCTTTTTTTTTTAAGAGGCTTTTCTTCTGATAAAAATTAACGAAAAGTTTAAAAAAAACTTCTCTTTTAACGAAAAGTTTTTTTTAAAAGTATAATAAATAGTAACAGTTAAAAGTAAAAATATAATTTTTTGTTAAAATTGAACAGGGAAATATTTTGTTAAAACTCATTTTCTTCTGTTCGTTTTTGTGGCCCCAGGTTGAAAATTGGACAGCTTTCGAGGAAAATTGGTTCAGTATACGACAAGCTTTGCTAAAGTATGTATAAAATAATGTATTTGTTTATTCATGCTTTGGGACCTATCCCCTGCTTATTTTGACGCGGATAAGACAATATAAAATAATGTATTTGTTTATGCAATCTTCTGCCAAACTACACAAGATTACATCCAACAGGATTCTCTGTGCGAATATTCGAAGATTCGTAAATTATGTCTATTCATAATACGTTTTAGATTATATCTATTTATAGTGTTGTGGTCTATTTTATTTGACAGAGAGACTAGGGCCGGCGGCAGTGGGAGAGAGAAGAGAGATGTGTGTTTGTAGAATTGTAGGGGAATGTGTGTGTTGTTATCCCTCCTACATTGTGCCTTTATTTATAGTAGTAAAGGGAGAGAAGATATTCCTTCTCCTCCCAGTAATACAAGTTGTAATAGGAAAGGATAACTAGAATCAAATCTAATCTAGGATTTACACAATCATACTTATTCTAGGAATATTTACAACACTCCCCCTTGAGTGTGCAAATACTTAAGGTAGATTCAGCATCATGTAGAAGTTGAGGAAGTCGACTCGTCAGCACAGATTCCAAGGAACAACGCTTATTCTCAATAAGGTAGGAACTTGTATAAGTAGTAAGTCTCACTAAAAAAAACCCTAAGGCTATGGCAAAAACCCAAGTAGGGACAAAATCCATAGTCTAAGGAAAAATGTGTGAGAAATGCAAAGTCAAAAGAAACGTCTACAGGATGTCATCAGGGATATGACCAGCCCAAGGTGGGTGCCTCGTTAAAACCTAGTTAGGTAGCAAAAACCCAGTGGGAAAAATGCTCATAATCGTAGGGAAAAAGAGTACATTAAGATCAAGCAAGTATCCAGAAGATACTCCCCCTGAGTTTGACATAATTCCAAAGAGAAATAGCAAAGTTACAACTCAGAAAGTTTACGCATACCAATTCCATGAACAAGCTTCTGAAACGTCGCCTTCGGTAGTGATTTGGTGAAGAGGTCGGCCAGATTGTCTTGTGATCGGATTTGCGTGACTTCAATCTTCTGATGCTCTTGTTGTTGATGTGTAAAGAAGAACTTCGGCGCAATATGCTTGGTGTTATCTCATTTGATGTAACCCTTCTTGAGCTGTTCGATGCCAGCTGCGTTGTCTTCAAAAATCATCGTCGGGGCATTAACGGCAGGATGAAGATCACATGAGCTTCGAATATGGCCCATTACTGCTCTCAACCAAAAGCATTCCCGAGTTGCTTCATGTAAGGCGAGAATTTCAGCATGGTTAGACGAAGTGGCAACTAAGGTCTGTTTAGTTGACCTCCAAGATATTGCGGTGCCTCCAACGGTAAAGACATAACCCGTTTGAGAACGCGCCTTGTGCGGATCAGATAAGTATCCAGCGTCGGCATAACCAACAAGGCGAGAATCAACCCGATGAGCATAAGGTGCGGCATCACTCAAGGATTCGTAGGGATAGAATAAGCCCAAATCCGTAGTACCCTTAAGGTAACGGAAGATGTCTTTCACGCCAGTCCAATGTCTGCGTGTTGGTGCATTGTTGTATCTTGCCAAAAGATTAACAGCGAAGGAGATGTCGGGTCTAGTGCATTGAGCTAAGTACAATAAAGCGCTTATCGCACTTAGATAAGGAACTTCAGGCTCCAAAATCTCTTCATCATCCTCCTTCGGACGGAAGGGATCTCGTTTTGCATCTAGCGTACGAACGACCATAGGAGTACTCGAAGACTTCGCTCTATCCTCATTAAAACGGCGCAACACCTTCTGGGTGTAGACGATTGATGTACTAAGATTCCATCCGAACAATGCTCTATCTCGAGACCGAGACAGTATCGAGTCTTACCTAGATCTTTCATTCAAATTCTGACTTCAGGTGCGAAGCAGTTCTCGCGAGCTCTTCAGGAGTTCCGATGAGATTCATGTCATCGACATATACTGCAACAATCGCAAATCCGGAATGTGACTTCTTAATGAACACACAAGGGCATAGTTGTTGTTCACATATCCCTGACTAGTCAAATACTCACTCAGACGGTTATACCACATTCTTCCGGATTGTTTCAAACCGTATAGTGAACGCCTCAGCCGAATTGAGAGCGTGTTCCGGGATTTGGAAATATTTGAACCAGTCAATGTAAGTCCTTCGGGAACTTTCATATAAATTTCCGTATCAAGATCCCCATAGAGATACGTGGTTACTACGTCCATCAACTGCATATCCAATTTTTCGGAAACTACCAAACTGATAAGGTATCGAAAAGTAATCACATCCATAACGGGTGAGTAAGTTTCGTCATAGTCAATCCCGAGACGTTGTGAGAAACCTTGTGCTACAGACGAGCTTTGTAACGCACAATTTCGTTCTTCTCATTACGCTTCCGAACGAAAACCCACTTGTAGCCAACGGGCTTCACATGTGGAGGAGTAGGAACTACAGGTCCAAACACCTTACGTTTCGCAAGTGAATCAAGTTCGACTTAGATTGCTTGTTTCCAGTTTGACCAATCAGCTCTACGTCGACATTCATCAACGGAACGCGGTTCAATGTCATCACTCAACATGATCTCAGTAGTTACTGCAAATGCTAATGCATCGTCGACAATCATCTCATTTCTACGCCACACATCATCTAAGCTAGCATAATAGACCGAAATCTCACGATTCTCGGGAGGAGGATTCGTCTCTTCAAGGACGCTTCCATAATCTAGAATTTCCTCATGAGTTGGGTAAAATGAGTAAGCGATAGTCGGATTCACGGTAGGCTCTTCAGGACCTTGTGCCGCGGTTTTCCTCTTCCGGGGGTGTGAATCCTTTGAACCAAGGGGTCTGCCACGCTTTTGTGTAGGGGCAGATGATTGGCTAGCCGCTAATGTACGTGGATCACCAGAATTGGCGTCCCGGGCTTCCAGGAGGGTAGTCCGTCATACATTTGGTACATCTATCTTTGCAGGCGCATTCGCAGCTGGAATATGTGATCTTGTCACGCGCGCTAGATCGGTGAAAGCATCTGGCATGTTCTGAGCTATGCTCTGGAGATCTAATATGTGCTGCACTTCAACTTCAGACTGAGCGATGCGAGGATCTAAATGAGACAAAGTGGGAGTCGTCCACGATAATTCGCGTCGTTCATTAGGAACGTTGACGTTCTTATCTCCCCCTAACGACGGGAAGACTGTCTCATAGAAGTGACAATCCGCGAAACGAGTGGTAAACAGATCGCCTGTCAAAGGTTCTAAGTAACGAATAATCGAAGGAGAATCATATCCGACATAGATTCCCATCCTTCGCTGAGGCCCCATTTTTGTACGTAAGGGCGGCGAGATCGGCACATAGACCGCACAACCAAAAATGCGCAGATGCGATATGTCGGGTTCGCATCCGGTGACCAACTGAAGGGCACTAAATGGTTGTGTCGCAACAGGCCTCAGGCGGACCAACTTTGTTGCGTGCAATATTGCATGGCCCCAAGCAGCGATCAGGAGCTTGGTACGTATGACCAACGATCGAGCAATCATTTGTAAATGCTTAATGAAAGCCTCTGCCAAGTCGTTCTGGGTGTGAACATGGGGTACAGGATGTTCAACTTCAACCCCAACCGACATGCAATAGTCATCAAAAGTTTTAGATGTGAATTCTCCAGCATTATCCAATCGAATAGATTTGATCGGATAATCAGGGTGGTGAGCCCTGAGCTTGATAACCTGAGCCAACAATTTGGATAATGCAATGTTTCTTGTGGACAACAAGCACACGTGTGACCAACGTGTAGAAGCATCAACCAAAACCATAAAATATCTAAATGGTCCGCAGGGAGGTTGAATCGGTCCACAAATGTCCCCCTGAATCCGTTGTAGAAAAATGGGAAGATTCGAACGAATCTTGTCATAAGAAGGCTTAGTAATAAGTTTTCCCATAGAACATGTTTGACATGCGATTTCATGGATCGAACCTAAGCTTCGGGTTAGTGGATGCCCATGTGAAGTTTTGAGGATACGACGGATCGCTATTCGTCCAGGATGTCCCAAACGATCATGCCAAAGTGTAATTTCGTACGCGGTCCCTGTGGTAGGGCCGGCCACATAGTGGCATTCTATGGGGCGTATGGTCGTAGTATACAGACCACTCGGGTTACGCTCCATCTTCTCTAGAATACGCTTCTGGCCATATTCGTAGGAAGTTACGCACAGAAATTCAACTCCGTTTTCTACGTGGGTTTCAGCGTGGTAATTATTATCTCTAATGTCCTTGAAACTTAGTAACGTTCTTCCAGAACGTGGAGAATAGAGTGCCTCAGCAATGGTCAAGATTGTACCATTGGACAACATTATACGTGCCTTACCGTATCCTTCGATCAGGTTGGATGGGCCTGAGAGGGTTGTCAGAGGTGCATTCTTAGGTACGAAGTTAGTGAAATAGATGCGTTCACGCAAAACAGTATGCGTGGTTGCACTATCTGCCAGACAACTAACTTTCCCACTAGTCATACCTAGAATGAAAAATTAATTTGAATCGGTCACATGCATAAAAGTTTATAAAAACAAGTATCAATTCAAAATAATTTCATTTTTTCAAGGATTAAAACTGAATATCCAAAATAAATCACCAACTAATAATCCAAAACATAAAGGAAAATTGTTCAAAATCAACCAAAAAACAAGGTAGGGTTCGGCCACTAGGTGGAATTCGGCCCCAAATGTCTTATTTCAACTAAAAAATAAGTCTATGTCTAAGATTCTAATCTTCCATAGGAGTGGTATCCTCCTGAAAGTCAGAAACCTCCATCTTTGTAGTCTCTGGTTCGTCTACTTGCATGAAGTTTGATTCAAACTTCTTACGACGAGAATGATATTCATCTACAACCTTCTTGGGAGCACGGCAAATACGGGACCAATGGTCCTTTGAACCACAACGATAGCACATATCGTCATTCATTGTGGCAGGTGCTTTGCCCTTATTCTTGAAGTTCGGGGCCTTGGGAGCGAGGTTTGGGCGCTTCTGGGCTTTGTTTCCTCCCTTGGATGGTCCTTGGCTCTGTTGACCTTGGTGGGATGGCTTCTGGCCGCCTTTACCACGCCTCTTTTGGCGTTTTGGGTGATGATTAGTGCTATAATGTACTTCAGGCACAGCAGTAGCCCCAGTAGGTCGAGCTTGATGATTCTTCATCAACAGCTGGTTCTGCTTTTCAACAAGAAGTAAAACAGAGATCAAATCCAAGAACTTAGTGAACTTCTGAGCTCTATATTGTTGCTGCAGGACAATATTAGAAGCAGAGAATGTTGAGTAGGTCTTCTCCAGGAGATCCTCTTCAGTCAAAGTTTCATTGCAAAACTTGAGAAGTGATCGGATTCGACAAACTTCATAATTATATTCATTCACAGACTTAAAGTCTTGGAAGCGCAAGTGCTGCCAGTCGTGTCTTGCTTCAGGCAAGAATATGTCCTTTTGGTGATCGAAACGATCAGCCAAAGCGACCCATAATGCGCGTGGATCCTCCTCAGCAAGGTACTCAGTTTGCAGAGCGTCATGAATATGTCTTCGGATGAAGATCATAGCAGTGGCTTTTTCAGCTTCGCCAACAGGTTCAGTTGTTGCTTCTTCAATAGCAGGACGCAAGTTCTTTGCAGTGAGGTGGAGCTTCACATCTTGAACCCACTTGAGGTAGTTCCTTCCAAAGACCTCCAAAGCGGTGAAGTCGAGTTTGTTCAAATTCGACATGTTCCTATCACAAAATAGATGGACAAGATGTGGTTAGTGTAATGGAGAAAAATCAATCCATTCACATAGGAGTAGAACATACAAGTTCTAATAGACATGTATTGGTTGAATTTTGCATGAAAAACTTCGGGTTTTCATGGGTGATATGTTTAAGTGAAAACTTCGGGTTTTCAAACAAGGCATGTTTATAAGAAACTTCGGGTTTCAAAGTAATTATGAACTTCAGGTTCGTATATTCCTGCAGGCAAACACAAATATATATGCAAACAAATATGCAACAAATATATGCAAAAATATTGTATAATGATAATTGAATTAATTTTATGTTGGTCTTCGGGGCCAAATAAAAGTGTGGGTGAAAAGATAAAAACCCATATTATTTAAAAGTATTAAATAATAAGATCTCGGGGCCTAAAAATATAGGCCAAGAACCCTCAGGTGGGGCTACAGGCCCACGGGGAGAGCAGGGGGTTGGGCTGCTGCGGGCAGACCCCCCCAAAACAATTTTTTCATAAAGGGCTGCATCAAGCAGGCCCAAAAGAAAACTAAAAAATCTTTTTTTTTTTTGGACTGGGCTGCTGCAAGCGAGCCCAGAAACAAACAAAATTTGTTTTTTTTTTCGCGCGGGCCACTTCAGGCTGGCCCAAAAAAACAAAAAAATCTTTTCTTTTTTTTTCGCACGGGCCGAGAGGCTGGAGCCCACTAGGGCTCGGGTTGCAGGTATCAGACACCCTAGCGACGCTGGGTGTGCTTGGCCGAGGAAGAAGGCCGGAAAAACTAGGACGGCGCCACTGCATGGGGTTGTCCTTGGTGTGTGCAAGCCATGGTTCGTCGGAGAATCAAGTATCCATCGACGGAGATGAAATCTCGACGTGATATCAAAACCCTAAAAATTGAAATCGAATTTTCAAAAAATTCCGACGATATTCCGTTGAATCTCGGTTCAATTGTCGACATGGGACGACTTCAGGTCGTCGAGAATATGAACCAAAGGTTCAAGGCTGGGGCTGCAGGCCATGCCATGGTCAGGGGACACCAGGAAGGGTGTCGGGATTTTGGGTTTTGGGGGCTTGGCTCCGTGGGTTTCTGGGAATAAGGAGAGCTGCATGCTCTCTGCTTTGCGTGTGATACCCCATCTGCAGGATGGTGGTCACGGGTTCGAAAGAACTCATATCCCAATCACAAATTTTTTTTTTCAATTCAATTATATTACATGTATAATTTTAATGAATCACATATTTACGTTGATGCATATGCAAATAATAGTTTCAATGCATGTACATATGTAAGATTCAATTCATGGCAAATATCAAATTCACATAATTGTAGCAATTTTGGTTATGAAGCATACACAATTTATGTAGAATCTAAAATACGTTAAACGTAAAGTTGGGTCATGCATCATGATGAATGTTCATGCTATCAGGGCTTACAAAATATCGAGTTAAAAGCCGTTGTTTGGAAAGAACATGATTGCGTGATGATATGGATGAACTGGTTTGATGCAGAAAAATTCTTCAACGTCAGATTCCTAAGCACAGCGGTAGGAGCGTGCTGATAACGTGTTGTGGTCTATTTTATCTGACAGAGAGACTAGAGCCGGCGGCAGTGGGAGAGAGAAGAGAGATGTGTGTTTGCAGAATTGTAGGGGAATGTGTGTGTTGTTATCCCTCCTACATTGTGCCTTTATTTATAGTAGTAAAGGGAGAGAAGATATTCCTTCTCCTCCAAGTAATACAAGTTGTAATAGGAAAGGATAACTAGAATCAAATCTAATATAGGATTTACACAATCATACTTATTCTAGGAATGTTTACAACATATAGTACATTTTAAATCAATTTTTGTCAAGTATTATTTTTGTTCAATTTTACATAAAAAAGTTTCCATCCCTTTCTCTCCCATCTTCTCACATTCTCTATTGTCTTTCTCTTTCAATATAAAATTAATATAAAATATTAACGTGACTTAACCGTGACTGTCTAAATAGGAAGGGAGAGAGGTGGAGGGAAAAAAAGAAGAGAGACAATCATACTCTGTCAAAATATGTGTCTAAAGTGAAGGTGTTGATTCCACAACTTTTTTTTTTTTTTTGGTGTTCCACAACGTTTTTTTAACGATCCATATGTATATAGCTACGGTGTGGGTGTGTTGGGACAAAATTGAGGTGAGTTATCTTCTTAAGCAAAGGTAAGGTGAACTCATAACGTGCTTGGACAACTAAATTTCTTATGATAAGAAACCAGCTGGAACGAGTAAGGGGAATTGCTATCCACCACCAAATAATCATGCAAGCATGTTATGTTTCATTCAAATTCCCTTTATTTCTGGATTAAGATGCTCAGGTCGGTTCAATGTTAAAACATAACCTATTACTCTTTTTTACGTAATATGTTAAGAGAATAACGTTTTCAACTTAACTTAGTCCCTAGCATGCAATCTAGAATGGCGTGATCATATATTTAACAAATAGAACTCATTAAGAACGAAAAGAGTTTGAGTCATCACAAGATATCGGAACTAGTGGCGTTGTCTTACTTATCCTGGTTCACATGTTAATTGTAATTAACAAGTACTACTCTAGAACATATGTAGGTCCTTATTTAACAAGGGCAGGCACACACACATATTCATAGCATTAAAATCCTAGATATGCTTACTAAGTATGCATCCATAGAAAACACATAAAGAATTTATCATTGACGTAAGTAGTGAACCAATTTTCTTTTTTCATAAAAGAAATCCAAATAAAATGTCATAACAAACTTGCAATCATATTCGGGGCTTCAAAACAGCCCCTAACTTTTGAAAATTAGTTACACATAATCCTTAAATTAAACCAAAAGAAAGACATGAGTTTAAGAAGCTAAAACCAAAATAATAGAATGAGGTTCTTGCGGCCTTGCTTTCTTCCCTTCCCCAAGTTGCTTGCTGCCCTTTTGTTTCTATTTTTCACCCATTGCCGCTGGTCATCTCCTTTCCTTTCCTTTGTTGTGTTTTTACACCTGCCATAGCCTTTATGTCAATTAATCCTCCACTTAATCCTCATCTTTATTTCCCTTTTCCATTCAAACTAAAACTTCATCTCTAAACGCCATCCATCACTCCCATCTTTCCCTCTAATTTAGTGTGGCACTGACCCTAGGAAATGGGAAAGAAACCATGTAGCTTTTCTTTTGTCGGTTCAGTTAGGGGCATGGGCTTTTGATTCTTGATATTGTCATATGCTAATTTCACCAACTACTAATTCCAATTCGTGACCTGAAAACAAGTTAAAAGAAAATGAATTTAAGCCACTTGGATCTTCAAAAGCCTAATAATGTACATACTTTAATCGAAGGCATAGGCATAGTCACTTAAATTAGAATAGATCACCTGATTAAATTGAAACCAAGGAATTATAATTTGATTTTTCTCCAACTTATTAAATTAATTATAAAAGCACAAAACCATGTAATTTCTTTCATTTATATCCAACATATCACAAGAAAATGTAGCTTTTGGGATAAAACAGATATTAAAATATACATTCATCATACCTCAAATATCAGGTCTACCAAAAATCACCCAAATCTGAAACCATATGATTGTCGGATTATATTTAGTGTTTCTTTGTAGAATCGTATTCATCTATTTTCTTCACTACAAATGAATGTCCAAATGATTTCGGATTTGTCTCATTTTTTTTTTTTGCAAGAACGATCTATGAATGATATACTAAAATATAGATGGTTTGGGTCGCTGAAATACAAAATGAAATGAACCGTACAAAATGAGTGTCAGAATATCTATCTAATGTGTGTCAAAACTGTTAGAACAATATTAGAAAATATGAAAATAATACAAAAATTCCAATGATAATAATCATAAAGAAAATTATAACATCAATTGTATACAAGATTATATAAACAAGACAAACTTGGAGATTGGGGCTTGAATAAATGCAATGTCCTAAACACATAATTTTGCCCTTACTCTTGTACTTGTAGTTTAGTAGGCGTCCATCTCTCAGGATTCAACAATCTATAATCCGAATTAAAAGCACTTCAGTCTTCGGACTCTGGCGAACCCAATATATTATGTAATCTCAAGACACGACTCAAAATTAAACAATAAAGAAAGAACATAGAGTCCAATACGTTCTAATTAACTCTCTATCTCATACTTATTTTACTGAAAAATTAGTATCCGGTCCCTAGTTACTAATGTTCATTGACTGAAACCTTATTAGTTTTCTGATTTTGATCTAAGTCCCTAGCATTAATGTAATGATGAATTTACATGTCAGTTACATAATTTTTTAAAATAAAAATTAATAATTGATTTAGAATTTTAATACTCATACCTTTATTAAACTCCTAACTAATTTTCAATTCAAAACATTTCCAAAATAAAAAAAAAATTAGAATAAGTTTGTACCCATTAGCTTTTTATAAAATGTTTTGAATTTTTTAATCTTTTTATGCACCCATTCATGCAAATTTTTTTTCAATTTTTTAATCTTAAAATGTACTAATTCTTAAATATATCAATTTGTTATATGTAAAATGTACCATTTTTTAATATAAAATCTATTCAATTTTTCTCTAATTCATTTTTTAAACTTATATGGGTACATTCTTTTCTTTTGATTTGAGAATGTATCTATGTCAAGTTTAACGATGTATATGTATATATGTATAGCTACGGTGTGGGTGTGTTGGGACAAAATTGAGGTGAGTTATCTAAAGCAAAAACGTAAGGTGAACTCAGAACGTGATTGGGCAACTCAATTTCTTATGATAAGAAACCAGCTGGCACTGGGCCATTAGACCCACCGTTGACTACTTACAGTCCATTGCTTTTTTACATACCTTATCACAATGTGCTTGGCCATTAGACTACTTATCATAAGTGTTTGGGTTAAAACCGGACTTTGGGCCCAAAGATGGAGTCGGCCCAACCGAAGGCCCGGACGAAACTTAGGGAGCAGGAAAAGGGCCACTTGCTTACCTACCCAAGGACCAAGTGGCGTAGGCTGATCAGACTGCACAGCCCAATAAAGTACTTTTTGGTGGCATTCATGTAAAAAAGCTGATGAGTCATCACCTCCAAACTGTATTCGGGCAAGGTTGTTGCTACGGGAACCCAAGATAAGTCGTCTATAAAAGGAGGAAGAGAAGACAAGAATAAAGACACTCAATCAAACAAACAAATGCAAGCCAAAACTCTGCTCAAAGCCAGATTTGCCTTCAAACGAAGCTGTAGTCAGCCCAAGCCTTCATCCCAGTCGGGATAAAACCTTTATCCCCCGCGGGATAATCTTTTCTTCCAACCTCTGTAATAGCTCTGCTACCTTGTTTAAACTTGTTGTAGTATCGATTCACTTTTGTATCCTCTCCCTCTCTCTCCCTCTAAGCTTTCAGACCTTTGACAAAGCTACAAAGATAGGGACCTGCAAGAAGATCAGCCTTAACTGATAAGGTTTAATCTTGCCCGACCCTCTTTGCTCTGTCTTTGTCTTTTCTTTCTTTAAAAGCCTAGTAACATGCTGTATATTTCCAGTTATATACAAGTTGTTTCTAGCAAAATCATAATGAAAAGGTTTGCTCAGTACTTGAACCCGATTTGAATATATCTTTAGTGTTCAAATCAGATCCAAGTCCCAAGCCCGCGGGCATGTAAATCTGATCAGTTTAAAAGTCATTGACCTCAAGGCATAAAAAAGAACTTTATGTGGACTTAACCCATCCACGACAATTCTTGATAAACGAGAAGTCCGAAGTTACTTGGGGCGCAAGTAATCGACCCACCTTTTAGTTTTGTTTCTATTATGTCATGATTATCATATAACGCTTAAGTTTGGAATGTATTCTGATGGGAAGCCTCAAGGCCTACACCTAAGGCCCCACAAAGGCACCTATTTAGATTCATTCTACTTTGCGGTCTAACTGGTTCGAGTACAAGAACAAACTCTAATGGGAAGCCTCAAGGCCTACACCTAAGGCCCCACAAAGGCACCCACTTGGGTTCGTTCTACTTCTCGGGCTCGGGTAATCAGAAATATAATAGTGACAAGACTCTTGCAACCATAAAAGACCAAATATGATATGTTCAAGTACTGGTTTAGTTTGACAGGAAGCCTCAAGGCCTACACATAAGGCCCCACAAAGGCACCTGTTATATCTAACACGGTTTCTCGGGCATATGCATATTCACAACTAAAACTTGACATCTATTCGACATCTGCCATACTGAAGATGGCAGTGGCACGCCTGAGCACCTCAAAAGTTAATCTTGATTGTGAGCCTCAAGGCCTATACCTAAGGCCCCACAAAGGCACCTTTCAAATTAACTCTGTCATTCTCTTTCAGCATTGCCCGACGAGTCTTGCCCGAACAAGACCTGCCTGACTAAGCCCGATAAGAAAGCAGAAGCCCGACAGCAGCCCTCAACCGGCGCCGACCTCCCAGGGGAGCTGTGTGCTCGTTTGCCAGGAAGTCATCCCCGACGGAAATTCATGCGACGAACATAGTTTTGGCACGCCCGGTGGGATAATCGTGATCAGACTTCCAGATCTTGCATGTCCAAAAAGAAAAATTATAAATTTAGCAAAAGGGAATCCAAGAAAAGTCTTTTCCAAATGGCAGAACATTCAGAAAATCTTTCTTCCCCATCTGGACAGGTGGTCTCAGATAGCCCGACTGCATCTGAAAAATCACAAAGGAAGGGAACTAATGAAGAGCTGCAAGCTACAATGATTCAAGTGTTAAAAAGTATGGAAAGAATCTCCCTAGAGACGAAGGGAGAAGTAAGCAGACTCTGTATGCTTACAGGGAATCTACAAAGAAGGCTGGATTTGGAGTTCTCTACTCCAAAGGGTGCTCAAGGAAGTGGAATGAGTCAGGTTATCACAAGAAATGATCCAATCATTCCCTTGTTCCCATTACTAGAAGAAGAAAGGGATAGGGGAAAGAATAAGACGATTCCTGAAGGAAGTCAACCAGTGATAGAACCAATTCCGGAGAAGGAGTTTCCCAGCTTCCCATTATTATCATTTAATAATGGGAGGCAGAGTGAACCAGAAAAAATAAGGTACAGACTGCCAGCTATGATGGGAGAAACTAGTGGGAAGGGTACTACTACTACTTCAGATAAACCTCCACCCTATAGGCCACCCCCGATGGTCAATAAAGGTGGAGGATCTAACTGGAGGAAACCCGAACCCAGGAGGGAAGTAAATGCAGGCAATGACCGGAGCCCAAAGATTGAATCAGCTATCATCGGTCATAATGATAATATAGCCACTCAGCAATTGAGGGAGGAATTGGCCGAGTTAAGAAGGACGGTGACTCAAAACGCCCAGCCGTGGGCTCGCCCAGTATTCAGGATTACTTACCAGAAGCCATATCCTGAATATATCGACGAGTTAAATCCATTCCCTCTCAATTTCAAGATGTCCGCATTCCCGACCTTCACAGGTGAAGACAACAGTGTGTCTTCCAGAGACCATATTTTCAAATTCTCCAATCACTGTGTGGCGTATGAGGACAACCCAAACTACAAATTGAGGTTGTTTGGAAATTCTTTAGTAGGGTTGGCATCTCAATGGTATTCTCTATTGCCCCCCAACTTCATTGCCAACTGGGGGCAAATGGAGATTGCTTTCCATGAACAGTTCTATATAATAGAGCCAGAATTGACCATCAATGATTTGGTGGAAGTAAAACAATATGATCATGAGTCCACTGAAGACTTCATGATGAGGTTCAGGAGGACAAGGATGAGATGTCAATTCCCTGTCAACCAAGCACAACTCATATCCATTGCTCAAAGGGTTTTAAAATTACCTTTGAGAAAAAGGTTTTATGATGCACAGTTTAATGAGCTGCAAGAACTCATGATTGCTGCCACGAAGTATGAAAGGCTGTTGCAAGAAGAACAGCAAGTCAAGCATACTTCCAAAGCCCCTCCTTTCTACAAAAACAAGGCTACTATTCACCATGTGGAGATGGGAGAAACCAGGCCCGAACGCGCGGAAAGTCATGAGGAAGAGAATATAGATGTATGTGCTGCTGAGATGACCACACCCTTCAAACCATTGACGATCAAAGGGTTAGTCCAACCTGTCAAAGATCAGAAGATCGTGATGAATGATGGTGGTTTCATCCCCATGAAACCCCCCAAAATATCAGAGTTATTCGTTTGATTTAACTAAGGCACCGGAGATCTACGAAGAACTGGTGCGGGCAAGAGTAATTTTGCCCGACAGTGCCAAAAAGATGCCCAAGCCCGAAGAACTCAGGGGGAAGAAGTATTGCAAACTGCATTATACCTTCAATCATTCTATAGTTAATTGTGTCCAGTTTAGAGATTGGATACAAGATCTTATAGTAAAGGGGAAGCTGCTACTTGATTCACCCCAGGCCAGTATGATGGTGGACACTAACCCTTTCCCGAAGGCTCCTATTAATATGATCAACCTCATTTTTAAGGAGCCGGGGTTATCAACTGAGTAAAAATGCCATGAAGGGACCAGAGGTCCGAGGGCAGGTTCTAAGGTTGCCAACAATAAAGGTGGAGAAGAAAAGCAAGTAGGCAAGGGGGCAAAGAGTTGCCCGAAGCCAGTCCAAACAGAGCAGAGCTGGAAGAAAATTACATATCCATTCCAAAACAAAAAGGAGTTACAAATCATTCTATTCTAAAAACTTTACATCTTTACATAGAGTGATTATTCTAGAATGATATGTTCGCATGATGGCAAAAATTCTATTAGGTTCGGCCAAGACAGTATGGCTGTTTACAAGTTCGGACTTGGCTTGCTCTAACTCTGAAGTTGCTTTCTCTACCCCTTCGATTTGGTGTTCAAAGGTGTCTAGAAGAGTTGCTTGTTCTGCCTTGAGGACAATCAGTTGCTCTTCCAGCTTCTGGATTTCAGAAGAAACCACTTTAACCCTTTCCTTAGTCTGCATGCTTTCTTCCATCAGTCGGTTAACTTGGGTAGAGGAGGTTGATTCTTTCTCCATGAAGCATCTTGTCCGGTTAGCCTATCTATCCACTCTCTAGTATTGTTCCCTGAGAGCCCTCAAGTTCTCGAAAAATGAGAGAAAAGAATCGCGCTGAGGCTTGGACAAACGACCAGTTTTGAAAAATTCAGTTATGACCTTCTCACAAAGGGCCTTGAGACTGAATGATGCGGTGAATTCTTTCTTTGCCCATTCCTGAAAGATTTGCTGTTCTTCTGAGGATATGGAGGTGGCCGAAGGCTGCGTTGAAGATCTCAACCGCGTCTCAAGTCTCCCGAGCGCTTCGAAGAGTTTGGGCAACTTGGCAGGGTCAGAGGACGAGAAAGGAGGAGGGTCCGGCGTGACAGTTCCCTCCGGTGAGATAATGTCTATTGAGGGGGCAATTTCTGTCTGTTTAATCTGCTCAGCTCCAGGGAGGGAAGTGTCAGCACCTCCAGAAGATGAATGAGGGTGAGAGCACTTTGATTTACGGGCCATTAGAGGAGGGGAAATTTCTTTTGATGGAGCTCGCTACAAAAATCCGAGGATCAGGTCAAGATAAACTGAACACAAGTTGAAGCAAAAGGGGCCTTGGAGAGAAGAAATTTACCTGACTTAGCCCTGGAGTTTCACCAGAGAATGCACTAACTCTTTGTTGGGGTGAAGATTCTTCACCGCCAGCAAAAGAGGAAAGAGTTGCGCCTGAACCTGTGCCTGCATCCTGGATATATCCAAAGAAAGTAGTAATTGTCAGCAAAAATGTCACTAGAGGAAGAAGCAAGAAGAAAAATATTCCAGTACCTGAGTCTGATCTTGGGGAGGAGAAGGAGGTTCATCAACTGTCGAGCAAACAAACGCCTGCGAAATAGTTGCATCTAAAGCTACAGGGATTTCAGGAACTATGGGTTCCTTATCCGAGACCACTAGTGAAGGAGGTGGCTCATACACTGGAGACGGCTGTGAGAAACATGAATAGGAGTTAATTGGGTAGCAATGTGCAAAATTTCAATGAAGAAATAATAACTCACCAAGGGATCATCCTCATCCACGAAGTGTAGCATAACTCATGTGGACGGATCAAATTGAGAGGAATGGGTCGCATCCAGAGCAGTAGAAGAAGCCATGGATCTAAGAGGAGGTCCCTGACTAAGCAAAGAGGCAGATGCACCAGCCTAGGAAAACAAAATAGAATGAGAGAAAAGACCTTAGCCATTAGATCCATAAATTGGAGAGATATCCAAGAAGTAGAGGGAGGGAAGTACCTCAGCAGGATTGATCTGGGAGGGGGAAAGATTTTTCTCTCGGGCAGGTTGTGGAGAGGCCTCGGGCGAGGAGAGCCTTTCTTTCCTTGCAGCCTGAGTCAGAGTAATCAAATTCAGGGTTGTATGAAAGTAAGAAAGTATAAGAATATAGGCCATACCTCAAGTTCTCGAAGGGCGGTGTTTCGCAAATCTTCAGCCTTTTTAAGCATAGCAGCCCTTAATGGTTCCTCCTTAGAAGCAAGGATTGGCCTTTTAGATGCTTGAGGTCCTGTTGATCAATAAAAGGGACAATTAGATAAAGGAGAAAGGTAGCAGTTTGATCTAGAAAAATAGAAACTTACTTGATGATTGTTGCTTCTTTCTGCCTGCCTCAGGAACTGGAGCAGATGGGACTGCTGGTTTAGGGGGCATAGTGATCCTTACCCGCTTACTCTTTCGGGTGAGAACTGGTCGTGTGGTTGCTGGAAGAGGTGCAGGGTCAGGGATTGAAGTTTTAGTCATGGCCACCTTCTTTCGTTTGGATGCTTTGGTGATTGCTTTGGGCGTTTCTTCAGCTCTTGAATCCCCAATGGATTCTGAGACGTCCGTCCCTTCCCCGGTTTCTCGTCTCTCAGCCCCTGCGGCAGCACCATGAAGAACTGCAGCATCAGCAAAATCATTCTCTAATTCAATGGCTTCAAATTCAGTATCCACTGGAGCTGTAGAATCAAGCAAAAGTAAAGGAAAATGGACATCAGAGGAAAAACAAAATCAGATGGAAAGAGAGGCACCTATTAGAAGTAACCGGTTTTTCTCTTAAATCATCTCCTTCCAATTTGCAAGCTCGCCCGAGCCAGGATATGATTTAAGAGAAAGCTGGTTGAAGATGCGATCGTGATTCACCTTCAAATCTCCTCCATACTTTCTAGTCCATTTATCCTCCCACCAAGAAGAAAACAGCGAGGTACACTCAAAATTAAGAACAACAGAATGTCGGGCTGCTTGACTCATTACATCCAGACTGCGGCGGGCGGCTCGGAATGTCACTTCAGAAAGAGTTTGTAACCAGAATGAAGTGCCACAATGAACGGAGTCGAAGAATGGGACAGGTATGGCTTGCCTAAATCCTAACTGCCTGCTGCAGAAGTTAGGATGGTACACCTCCAATCCTCGATCATACCTATTACCCCGAACCCCCCAGGCCAAGTCTCTTGGTTAGATACAGCTGATAAACTTTTCCCTGCAAAAGGGGGTAGCATCTTCACCAGGGGCATCTTGGAAGACTTGGTCAGAGAACCAAGGGTATCTCCTCAAGACTGACGCACCCCATTCCAAGTCTGATCGAGTCCTGCAGACTCTGAAAAAGTAAAAACAGGCAAAAGTAGAATGGTCTACAGGGGGAGCTTCAGCCAGGATTCGGGCAGGAGCCACACCCTCTGGGAACTCTAGATTGGCAGCCCGAAATTCTGGAAAATACCATTGCAGCCAGATTTGTAACATCCAGATTGGTCCATTCAAGTTGGTCTCAAAGGGCTCATCTCAAGTCATTTCAAAAAGAAGGTGATAAAGATGGGAAAGAAGGAATGGACCTGTGGCTACATCATCAAAATTATGAAGAACCTCCACCAAGGGGATCCATTCTACCCTCACTCCCTTGGATTTGTTGGGGAAGACGTGCTTGTTGAGCCAGTAAAGAAGAAAGTACATATGCTCTTGATCTTTGTCAGCCCGAGGGGAGCCTGCCCCAAAATTCTCCTTTACAAAAGGGATGAATCCTTTAAAAGAGGTCCCATAACTCTTGAAAGTGGCTGAGTTATAGTTCAGAGGAAGTAAGGGGATAGAAGAACTCGAGCTCCCGGTGGTAGAAGACGGAACCCAATCTTGAGTAACATCTACTGTCCTGCCCGATGGCCTCAACCCAAAGACCTGGGCCATATCGAGAATGGTGGGAGACATGGGACCCATACGAAAATCAAAAGTATTTGTGCCCGTATTCCAAAAGAGGAGGGCAGAAGTAAGCAACTCGGGCTTAGAGACAATGGAAGTCTTTGAAAGCATGATGAGTTCATAAATATCGTTACTCATCCATTTCTGCTTGAAGGAAGGCTCCAATTCGTCAACCCATTGGGTCCAGGCGGGATCATTCATCAAGGGAAAGCCTCGACGATGTAATGACCATTTTGAGGAGGAGATGCCCAACCCGGCCAAATAGGGATTTGGGGAAAACCAATTTCCCCTAGGCATGTTGCTTTCCACTACTGAGGGGACCCGAGAAATCCAGGCGGGACCCAATGATTGTACCCCATGCGTCTCAAAGAATAACTCAGAGTGTAGGCCTGCCCGCGGACGATGCAGCCCGTTGAGTAAACGGCGTAGAGTGGCGATTCCGTCGCCGGACTCATAAGATGGTGGGGTTTGGCTGAATCCTGAAGCCATTTGATGAAGGTCGAGAGAAAGAAAAACAAGGAAGATGATAAAGATGCAACCTTGTCAGGCAACGGAAAGAAATGGTGGGAAGAAGTAGGAAAGTTTTTAATCACAGAAAATTTTCTTTCTACAGAACACCGGAAATTAAGAAGTTCAATCGCGAAGGATTCGTGGGTTTAATAAGGAGTCTCTTTCAATTAATATTGGCGCCTGGAATTCCAGGTTTAATATCAATTGAAGGGGGCACTGTTTGGGTTAAAACCGGACTTTGGGCCCAAAGATGGAGTCGGCCCAACCGAAGGCCCGGACGAAACTTATGGAGCAGGAAAAGGGCCACTTGCTTACCTACCCAAGGACCAAGTGGTGTAGGCTGATCAGACTGCACAGCCTAATAAAGTACTTTTTGGTGGCATTCATGTAAAAAAGCTGATGAGTCATCACCTCCAAACCGTATTCGGGCAAGGCTGTTGCTACGGGAACCCAAGGTAAGTCGTCTATAAAAGGAGGAAGAGAAGACAGGAATAAGGACACTCAATCAAACAAACAAATGCAAGCCAAAACTCTGCTCAAAGCCAGATTTGCCTTCAAACGAAGCTGTAGTCAGCCCAAGCCTTCATCCCAGTCGGGATAAAACCTTTATCCCCCGCAGGATAATCTTTTCTTCCAACCTCTGTAATAGCTCTGCTACCTTGTTTAAACTTGTTGTAGTATCGATTCACTTTTGTATCCTCTCCCTCTCTCTCCCTCTAAGCTTTCAGACCTTTGACAAAGCTACAAAGATAGGGACCTGCAAGAAGATCAGCCTTAACTGATAAGGTTTAATCTTGCCCGACCCTCTTTGCTCTGTCTTTGTCTTTTCTTTCTTTAAAAGCCTAGTAACATGCTGTATATTTCCAGTTATATACAAGTTGTTTCTAGCAAAATCATGATGAAAAGGCTTGCTCAGTACTTGAACCCGATTTGAATATATCATTAGTGTTCAAATCAGATCCAAGTCCCAAGCCCGCGGGCATGTAAATCTGATCAGTTTAAAAGTCCTTGACCTCAAGGCATAAAAAAGAACTTTATGTGAACTTAACCCATCCACGACAATCATTGATAAACGAGAAGTTCGAAGTTACTTGGGGCGCAAGTAATCGACCCACCTTTTAGTTTTGTTTCTATTATGTCATGATTATCATAGAACGCTTAAGTTTAGAATGAATTCTGATGGGAAGCCTCAAGGCCTACACCTAAGGCCCCACAAAGGCACCTATTTAGATTCATTCTACTTTGCGGTCTAACTGGTTCGAGTACAAGAACAAACTCTAATGGGAAGCCTCAAGGCCTACACCTAAGACCCCACAAAGGCACCCATTTGGGTTCTTTCTACTTCTCGGGCTCGGGTAATCAGAAATATAATAGTGACAAGACTCTTGCAACCATAAAAGACCAAATATGATATGTTCAAGTACTGGTTTAGTTTGACAGGAAGCCTCAAGGCCTACACCTAAGGCCCCACAAAGGCACCTGTTATATCTAACACGGTTTCTCGGGCATATGCATATTCACAACTAAAACTTGACATCTATTCGACATCTGCCATACTGAAGATGGTAGTGGCACGCTTGAGCACCTCAAAAGCTAATCTTAATTGTGAGCCTCAAGGCCTATACCTAAGGCCCCACAAAGGCACATTTCAAATTAACTATGTCATTCTCTTTCAGCATTGCCCGACGAGTCTTGCCCGAACAAGACCTGCCCGACTAAGCCCGATAAGAAAGCAGAAGCCCGACAGCAGCCTTCAACCGGCGCCGACCTCCCAGGGGAGCTGTGTGCTCGTTTGCCAGGAAGTCATCCCCGACGGAAATTCCTGTGACGAACAATAAGGAAGCATCATCATCATTATTCATACTATCTCAATTCCCCTGCACTCACCTCATCAAGAAAGAAAGAACGAACGAACGAAAGAAAGAAAGAAAGAAAGAAGATGGCCGAGCTTGCATTTCCGTTGGCAGCCAAACTCATTGAAAGGCTCAGCTCCATTGCTTCTGAGGAGATTTGCTTGGCGTGGGGCGTTCAAGCGGATCTGCGGAAACTTGAACGCACCATGTCCACCATCAGAGACGTGCTCTTGGATGCCGAAGAGAAGCAAGCACGTAACCGTGACCTACGCAGTTGGCTACGACAACTTAAAGATGTGTTCCTTGATGCGGAGGATCTGATGGACGAGTTTGAGTGCGAAGCTTTGCGAAGGCAAGTGGTTCGTGGCAGTGGCACAACCAGAAAGGTACGCCGTTTCTTTTCCCGCTCTAATCCAGTTGCATTCCGGTTGCGAGTAGGTCATGAAATTAAGGACATACGAGAGAGGTTACATGAGCTTAAAGATGATAATTTTGCTGGTCTTCGCACTGTTCATCATCACCCTCATCTAGGTGATCATGTGAGGGAGAACATGAATACGACCCACTCATTTGTCCGTGCTTCGGAGGTTATTGGTAGAGAAACAGAAAAAAATAAAATTGTTGATCTTCTAATGATACAAGGCGATGATCATCAAGGTGGGGATAATGGCCGGAATGTTTCTGTTATTCCTATAGTGGGATTAGGAGGTTTAGGGAAGACCACCCTTGTCCAGTCGGTGTACAATGATCTGAGAGTCGAAAGGAGTTTTGACTTAAGAATGTGGCAGCATGTGTCAGTGGACTTTGATGTTAATAGATTGGCAAAAGAGATCCTTGGCTCTGCATTAGGTACACAGATCAGTGAAAGGTTGTCTCTAGATCAGTTGCAAGCACAACTACGAGACGCTTTAAAGGATAAGAAATTTCTGCTCGTCTTGGATGATGTGTGGAACGAAGATCGTACCAAATGGACCGGGTTGAGAAATTTATTGATAGAGGGGGCCAAGGTAGGAACTAAGGTTTTGGTGACGACACGGAATAGCTAAGTTGCTTCGATCATGGGCACGGTTGAAAACATAAATTTAGACGTTCTCTC